>JAECUM010054201.1:0-33171 GCA_016617855.1 Megalonaias nervosa
TCTCCTCACGTTCATGTAAATGTGACTGTCTCCTCACATTCATGTAATATGTGACTATCTCCTCACATTCATGTAATATGTGACTGTCTCCTCAAATTCATGTAATATGTGACTGTCTCCTCAGTCATGTAAATGTGACCTTCTCCTCACAGTCATGTAAATGTGACTATCTCCTCACAGTCATGTAAATGTGACTGTCTCCTCACATTCATGTAATATGTGACCATCTCCTCACAGTCATGTAATATGTGACTGACTCCTCAGTCATATAATATGTGACTGTCTCCTCACATTCATGTAATATGTGACTGTCTCCTCACATTCATGTAATATGTGACTATCTCCTCACAGTCATGTAATATGTGACCATCTCCTCGGTCATGTAATATGTGACTGACTCCTCACATTCATGCAATATGTGACTGTCTCCTCACAATCATGTAAATGTGACCATCTCATCACAGTCATGTAATATGTGACTGTCTCCTCACGTTCATGTAAATGTGACTGTCTCCTCACATTCATGTAATATGTGATTGTCTCCTCAGTCATAATATGTGACTATCTCCTCACATTCATGTAATATGTGACTGTCTCCTCAAATTCATGTAATATGTGACTGTCTCCTCACAGTCATGTAAATGTGACTATCTCCTCACAGTCATGTAAATGTGACTGTCTCCTCACAGTCATGTAAAATATGACCATCTCCTCATGGATGCTTGGGCTATTTCTCTTCCCTTCATTTCTGCAACTGGTTAAGAACTACTTTAAATGTAAACCAGACAAAACACTTTCACAAAATTCTGTTTCTGAAGAATATTTTCCTATAAATATTTTGGATTTATCAAAAACAGAAATGTCTCTCTTTCTCTCTCTCTCTCTCTCTCTCTCTCTCTCTCAGCAAAACTATGTTCAGTTTATCAAGCATTTTATTTCATGACTGAAATTGTTGATGAGCAACTAAATGAGGTTGGTGCAAAATGTGTGCAAAACATATCTGGTGGCAGACATAAGGGAGAACTTGTGACCCACAAACATCTGCAAGTCTGCCACAAGGACCCTTATTTTCTGAATCACCACCTTGAAGAAGAGCTGCAATTCCTTGACATATTTTTTACAATGAAATGAGAATGAAATAGAATTTTTTAAAAGTGCTTTATAAATTTCAGAGACCTGCAGCTATAATGTTTAGAACATAATTGTTCTCTTCAAATAGGATTTTATCCCACCAGTATGACTTTGACCTTTTGTTCACACTATAGTAAGAAAATGTGGGTATTATATAACTTTGCATGTGTATTGTTTAAAACTATATTGTTCAAGATAGAATCTTTTGACATAATTTAGGCTGACTTACTGACATGTACTGAAGTTGTGCAATTTTGATAACATTTTCACCAACACCAGAATTGCCATGGAGAGAACTGGGATTTGGGAATGAGGTGACTAGATAGGGAATGCATAAAGCTTTGAGACTTGAGGTTTAGCTGCAAATTTCTGGCTAGATTTTATTACACACAATGAAAATATACTACTATACAATCAAACATATTCATGTTTTATGTTTTTTAAATCTGTATGGGTAACAAACATCCACAAAATTTAATCCATCATGCATGCATCCATTTATGTGTGTGTGTGTGTGTGTGTGTGTGTGTGTGTGTGTGTGTGTGTTTTATGGTATATTGGTACCAAACTCAAGGTTAAGTTTGACAATTGTTAAAATGAATTGCAAAAAAGTTTAGGAAGATCAACCCTTCTAAATAAATATGGAGATTGTTAATTACAAGATAAGATATAAAATGTAAAGATGTTAAAATTCTGTAAAATGTATATTGAGTAACAGATAAAAGCATTTTCAGTGGCTTTATTTGCATATTCATTACCCTTTATGCCAGTGGGACCAGGCAGTCAGCAGTACACATTACTTTTCTGAGATTTTACGAAAACATCATTATTTTGTAATATCAGAGACATTAATGAGTTGTCAGATTTAAGATTCTGCAAGGCTTTCACTGCAGAAAGGGAATCCAAAAACATGACATTTTTTTAGAGGTTTTCATTATAGTTAAAAGCTTTGAGTATAGCTGTAATGCTCAACCTTTGTCTCCATCTTTGTGTAGATACATAAGCCTATGACAGGAGGCTCCAATTTTTATTGAATTTGCTCTGAAAAAAGGAGAGGTTTTGTTGAGGACATTTTGAATTTGCAGAGATATAATGTTAGTTTGGTAGGTTTTAACAACCAGTGATAACAACATTGATTTTTTTTATTTTTTTTTAGTAAGGATAAATTTATATCCCAAAATGTGTAATCCATAATGAAAAGATACTGTTGTAGATTGTTATGGTAAGTGGTGTGACCCCACCAATATTTTTTTGTGCAAAATCATGTTTAATCCTAAACTTTGAAAATTTAGCCCTTTTATTTCTGACTTTACAGTATACACCAAAATATTTACACTGCATGATACATAAAACAAAAATTTGATGAATTAAGTACTAATGAGATAGGTTAAAGATTAAATGAAGCATTTGTATATTGAACAGTAGAAGACGGGACAAAAGTTTTTGATCTTTAACAATTCTGGTTTGTACATTTTCCTCACAACTTTATATCCCATATTTTGTTAATATAAAAGGTTGAATTTTCAACCAAGGATATTTTACTTTACACTTAAGTGATGCTCAACTTATTCGTTGTATTTATCTTATTTATTGCCTTTATATACTGTTCAGGATTTTGAAAATATAGTTTTTATTGTTTTATTCTAGGTTTTCTTGGAGCTGGTCATCACTGCCACTTCTTAGCCAAGCTGAATCACTATATATTCTTGGACTGGTTCCCCTTGAGTTGTATAACAATGTTATTCACTCAGTTCTTGGACTTTCAGAAAGGTTACCCTTCTTGCCATTACTGCTTACCTCCTTTTACTGTGCTGTTGGAGTTACATATTCCTGGATAAAGTTCTACTGGCTGACATTTCAAGAAAAGCCCAGGAAAACTGAAAGCAAGATGTATTAATGACTGAAAGTGAATATTTGTGAATGATGCTTTATAAAGTCAAGTTTATCCATTTATTTTTTATCACTCACTGCCTTTTGAAACCATATTTTGTATTGCTTGGTGCTTGGTATATTAATAAATTACAAAATTTACTAGTTGAACCCTTTTTTGTTCAAGGTGAGTCCTTTTACTTCTGTCATTTGTTTTATATTTGTAGTGACTTTGTACAACAGTCTGCTCATAATAGATTTTAGTGGCCATTAGCGGCTAACACAAGTAAACTTCGCTTTACAATGGCTTGTTATTGACTCGCAAAGTGGAGATGTAAATTTGTTAATTTGCTTGTTGATTACCCTCACATTATTTAGTTATCTCATTATCTCAGACCCTATATCACCTACACTTATGAAAATTAGCACGGATACATCTCAGGAAGAGTAATCCATCCAAGCTAAACCTGCGTCACTCTAACCTGATTTGCACACTTAGCAACTTGTGTTTCATCTGTTTGTTCTTACACATTTCGTATATTGGACCTGTTTAACCTACATTCATTAGAACATCTTGAAACCATGAAAAATCAAGGTAACTGTGACCTAATATGCAATGCTTGAATGACATATTTCAACTGTTCATTCATTACACCCTGTATATCTTAAACTCTCTTTGGCCTACAAAATGAAAATATTTATGTAGATGCATCTCATTGACGGTAACTCAAGCATATCAAAAACAAGATCAATTTGACCCAATTTTCATACTTGAATGACTTTCGTATTTTCAGATGTCATTTGTTAGGGACTGTCAGTTTAGTATATTTGCATGGAGGTGGTGTTTGAGGTATGCATATGGGAGAGAGAGAGTAACACCAAGTAGCATGTATGCACATAATAACACAAACTATATTATAGCTCTGACTGTAGGTTGTTTACATTGTCCAGGAAGTGGAGATTGTCATTAGAAATAGCTGTTAGACTCTGAAAGAAATAGTTAATGTAACTCAGTGGTCCTCAATGCAGTGCCTGCCGAGGTTTTTTTTTTGTTGCCTGTGTCTTAGACTCCTAATTTTAGTAATCCAAGTTATATGTTTTTACGGAAAGAGGTTCTAATGAATAATGAAGGCAGTAATATGAGTAGGATACATGGATTATTTTAATTTCTCAAGGTACATCAACATTTTGCATATGCAAAGGCATATCATAGTTTTTAAGTAGTAGTGGTTGGTGCCTGCCACTCTCGTAAACCCATTGGCAAAAGAAGGTTGGGAACTACTGATATAATTAAACAAAGTTATGATATTGTGAAATGGAAAGTTATTTGTTTTTTATTTGACTACTTACTAGTTTGCTATTATAACTCTTAACATTTTTAGGGAATGTATTGAACCATTAATAGCGGTACATCTCAACTCAAAATGCACTATATCTCTAAAAAAAATACTGGTGTGCCAAATTTGGAAAACATTAGCTGGTTTTGTACACTTTCAATTTCACAGACACTATTACATTTCTTATGCTGAAATTCCATTTTGCATTATGAATTTACATTTTTAATAATTAGGAAAAAGTTTAAATATTTATAACTGAAATGTAAATAATGAAAATATTTTTTACAGTTTAAGACTTTAATAATTTCTGAAAATCAGGAACTATCAATCGTTAATGCCTCATTTGAAGCCATCTTGTTATTTCACTTGATTATTTGAAATAAAATCATAAAGTTGTACGCATACATGTACAGTACATGTTCTTTTGCATGTATAAATATGGCCAGATTATAATATTCTGCCAGCAGTGAGTGCCTCATTTTGGAAGATTTTGCAAGATCATTATTTTCAAGTATTGTGAAACTGGCCAACTGCCTTGACTGCATCTCCAAGAAAGTAACTAATGCAAAACTTGGATATTGTGGCCTAATTATCATGCTTGATTGAATTTCAAGTTTTCAGCAGTTCATTCAATACAAAGTTTATATTTCGTGCCTTAAATTGAATATTGGTATATGGATGTATCTTAATGTTGGTAACTCAACCATGTCAACACTAGGTCAGTGTGACCATATATTCAGATTAAAATGACTTCTTATTTTTAGCCATCTGGTCAATGTATCAATTTCTTAGGCCCTATTTCACCAATGCTTAAGAAAATTACAATGTTGATGCACATGAAAGTATCAAATAATATCATATAAAAAAAACTAGGTCAACAGTTTTCACACTGGAGGGACTTCTGTGTTTTCAGCTTGTTACACCCACAATATCTTGGACAGTTTTTTCCACCTACCCTCATGAAATTTTGCACATGGTGGCATCTCAAAGAGAGTAACTTCACTATACCAAAATATGGTCACATTAATGTAATTTTCACACAAGTAACTTCTTATTTTCAGCTGTTTGTTCATTACATTTTCAATAATTTGGTTCCTATCAAACCTACTCATGAAATTTGGTATGTGGGTGCATCTTAAAGAGAGCAACTCAACTATATCCAAAATATGTCACTGTATCATCATTTTTAGGCTTGAGAAAATGGTATTTTTCTCTATACCAGTCTGTATATTCCAAATGTGCTTCTGTACTTCGAATGTGACTTTGTCCCCAATTTCAAAACACAAGATTTCCAACTGTTTGATTTTAATATTACTTCGATAATGTACGTAGGGAAATTATTTGCATTGTTTTTCTCAGTGGTTCTGATTCAGAAATATTTTGATAATAATTTTTTTATCTGTCTCCTTAGTGGAATTGAGAATGCTGGGCACTGTCGTCATCTTTTCTGGATAGTGTGCTCATAGGGAAGATGTCTCAATCTTACAATAAACTTTACAATTTATCCTTTCAATCCTTAATTGATTACTTTAAGAATTCATTACTGTACAACACTGACGGTTTATCCTTCCAAAGTGGCTCTTTGAAGATAAGATACAAAATGACATTACTCTTCTGCCAGCAGCTTAAAAGAACACTATAAATTTTCATCAATTTTATTTTGAATATTTTTCTGTTTGATTCAAAATGTTAAAATAAATTCAACTGAAGCCATTGCTCAATGTAAAAAGAGACTGAAAATCTTGCTTAAAAATGGTCCATCTTTGACGTACATAGGGGTTTAGTTAGGTCTAAAAATGGTCCATCTTTGATGTACATAGGGGTTTAGTTAGGTCTAAAAATAGAGCTCGACTATGAGCAATATGGTCATGTGATCAATAAAAATGGTGCTTAACTATTAGTCTTACATTTTTGGTCTGTATATGAATTAGCCAAAAACTCACAGACAACTTAGTTCTACAGACAAGATGTTTTTTCTTAATCAACATTAATTTTTCAGTTACCAGGATTGGTTTCAACTGCATATGTTTATGCAGTGATAAAGTAACTTACGGAGAAATTTCTATTTCAATTTAAAGTAGAACAGAAATGATTTTATTTGGTGATAAATATGGAAAAAGTTTAATTTCGACAAGAAAGAATACTTCTTTAAAACTTTTGAATGTTCTTGAAAACTTCTTGAAATGTAGGTGAGCAAAATCTATCTGGCACTGTATGAACCATGTCAAGTGAATTCCTGTTTTCATGTGAAGTAAGTGTACACATATTCAACTAGTTAAAGCCTGGGGTCAGTAAGTGTACACATAATCAACTAGTTAACCCTGGGGTCAGTAAATGTACACATTCAACTAGTTAAAGCATTGGGTCAGTAAGTGTGGTGGCACTCTACAGTTTTGGATTTTGCATAGGGTTTGAAATTTAAAGAAAAAGAATTTCCCCAAGTTTCTTCACTGGTTATACTATTTAAAAAAGACCTTGTATATCTTGGGTATTCTTCAAAGAACCTTTATTTCCCTTTATTTTGGTGTATGATTGATCGGTGTAATATAGGTTATAAGAGTGTACAGCTTGGCCTTACTCTAGATGTGCACCTTTCAAAAAAGTGCTAGCTCCACTTGGTCATTTTCACTTCCTGGAGTTCAGAGGTGAATTGTTCAAAATAGAGCCAATAACTTTTTTTACATTTTATATTATTGGTAATTCATCCATTGCAATTTCAGAAGAAGTTATTGTCTAGTTGTGCAAAATTCATTTCCCAATTTTATAAGGTGCTAAAAAGATAGTATACTTCAGACTAATTCAGGGTGATTCTTTTAGCACAAGGGAGCAGTCATTTTAGTTAGCAGTATGCTTAAATCATGTACAGTTTCCATAAATACAATATCCAAAGAAATGTCAGCCACATTACATCAAAGTAGCATAGAGGTATGCCAACATTCTCTCAACTATGCATGTTTCAAATGCAACCAACTTCACCTTGCATACATCACTCTCTCAAAAGTACATAATAACTGGAGTGCCCCCTGTACACATCTTCATCTAATTAAAGCCTGGGGTCATCAATAGGTTTGAAATTATGACCTTGTTTTGCAGGTCCACAAGGGTATACTAATGAGTCCTAGGAGCAGCTGCTACATGCATAAATTACTAGGCCTTTTCATGCAAGGAAAGTGTACATAAGGTTATAGGGCAGGCTTCTTGATACTTTGCAAGTTATATCCCAGAGGCAGGGATACATTTTGTTGAGGGGTGGGGGGTGGTTAAGAAAATAACCGAAAACAATTACTGACTGCATATGCCAATTCCCTTGTCAAGTGTGTGTGTGTGCTTTTAGGGTGGATGCTAAAGACAAAAAGGATTGGTTTAAAAAAGAGTTAATCTGCTTAAGGCATTATTCCAAAGACACAATCAATGCAAACATTCACTGAATTATTTTAAATGTAGAAATTTAACCTCCCCCACTCCTCCCTAATGTAGGAGGAAAAAATAAAGTATTTCCCACCCCCTAACATTAAGTATAGCAAATTTCACAAAATTTTTATGGTTAATATTAGAGTTAGGTCTTGCGCTCACATTTTTAATACTGTGTTTAACTCTGTCAATATGTATAAAATGAAAACAATACTTTCTTTTACCTTGCCCATCCATGGCGGGTAGGAGTCATCCCAAATTAGATATGGCAGTGTCATCCAAGGTTTTAAGTAATGGGCTCACACAAAAACTTTAACACTGAGCTGACACTGACATCAGCATCAATATCTCACATTTCACCACACTCTCCAACAACGGCAAGTTGATGCTGACATCAGCACCACTGTATCTTGCATTTCACCACACACACACATCAAGTTGAAATGTTTAAATCAGACTGCCTTTCAGTTCAAATGAATACTTTCATTTAAATGTCAAACTTTTAAAGGAAAACATGATTGAAAAAGTAACAACTGAAAATAACATTTTCTTGACATAATGGTTTAATTAAATCAGGAATCACAAAAAAGCCAACATTCAGTTTACGAGTACCGATGAATGCAATGAATAAAATTGTTTTCAAAACAAGCTGAAATCTATGCAAAAAGGCATAATATGTAAGCCATAATATTTTCTGTTAAAATATGTTAAAGATCTGTATTGGTAATATACACATGAACACAAAAATTACTACCCTGCATTTTACTGTGTTTAAAATGGGGTGATAACTCTAAAAGTACTAATGTGAAAGAGCTGAAATTTGTATGGGACACATGCATGTCATGCTACAAATGCATACCAGATTTTCTGAAGAGAGCTCCAATGGTTCAGGAGAAGAGAATGATCGACAGAACTCTCAAAATGCTGATAAGATGGACTATTCTTCTTACCAGGTAATGTTTCTAGTCATAGTACAAAAATATACCCCATTTCATAGTATCTGAAAATGGTTCAGGAAATATTAAATAGTGGTGTGATAGGCAGACAAACTAAGTCTGTATTGGGTATAATCCAAAAATAATAGAGTTACTGCACTAAAAGTAAATATATATGTTAGTCCAACATGAATGGGCCACAACTCTATCAAATTATTATGTAGAAAACTGATATAAATTCCACTGTGGGCATATTAACATAAAGCTGCTATAAAAGGTTCTTGAAATGCTTTAATATTTAAGGGAGTTATTGTGCAAAAACAGTGCATCCAACGATCAAAGTCATAACTCGGCCCTCTAAGTGATAATGCACAATCCTGCTCTTACAACATTAAATGACGACTGACAATCAAAATTAGACCAGGTCTCACTAATATAAACCTGTATCCTAAATTTGCTTGAAATTCAGTGATAACTAACTCGTATGCCAACTGATTACTGATTACTACTAAACTGATAGTTCAAGCCTTACCAATTCCTATGATAAGACTGGTTGCTGAACTAAGGGTCAGGGACCAAAACGATTCAGGTTACAAACCATTCAAGGAACAATGTCAAAGGAGAAAAATCAGAATAATAATATCACACAAGTTCTGTATTTTCATCTGTTGCAGACTTAAATAATAATAAGAAATTTGTCTGCAACAAATATAACATGGATCATTTGTGTAAGATAGGTATTGCTTTTTTCCAATTGGATGATAATGTTTTTATAGCAAACCCTGGAAATGATAAATCTACTTGTACTGAAACCAATGTCAAGAGCCACTCTGATGTGATAAATAAAACAAGACTTCTTAGGCCTCAGTAACACAGAGATAACTCACTTGGTTTGCATCTCAGCAGTTCTGGGTTAAATCATCAGACATGGAAGTTATGAAACTCTGTAAGCATGAGTTTGTTTTTTCGTGCTTAGACTCGTGCATTTTTTTTTATATAAAAAAATATGAAATTTACAGGACTGATTTGAAGTACATTCCTTTCCATTTTCATTGAATTTAAAAAACATTAGTGGACTACATCAAGTTCAAATTCTTACCCATGTGACTAGTTTAGTTTGTGCTCAAAAACAAGAAGTTTGATAACTTCAGACATACCAGGAGTACACCAATTAAAATTAAACATACTTGTTGAAGTACCAGTCAGTGAGTGTAATTTTATTCATATAAAAGTTTTCAAATAAAGGAGTTTTCAGATGCTTAAGTTTTGTACTTTAAAAATATCTAGAATACATTGACTTGATCATGCCTTTATAGTTGTCTTCCCACCACCACCACCTGCTGAATTTGTGAAATTTTCTGGGTTTTCTTGGCCCATCTATAATATTTCATGCAAGATCTGAATCCCTGCAAGTAGTGTGAATTCAGCTATTTGTATTAGTATCAATTTTCATGGTTTTACCAACTATTCTTATGGTACATAAACACATGGACTAAGAAAGATATTCCACTTTATCCATAGCAGGATTAATAGTTTGTTGGGGCTTTAAATTTGTGGTTTGTTACAATAATAAAATCCACAACAATTGGTACTCAATGAAATCAACAACAACTTTTGCTCAATAAAATTCATGACTTACACTCAGTGAACTTCACAACTTGTACTCAATGAAACCCACAACAACTTGTACTCAAATGAAATCAGAACAACTTGTATGCAATGAAAAAATAGTGCATTCACATTATTTACAGAAAGTTGTAAGAAGTTGTTCTGGAAATTTTACAAAAAGATAAATGTATATACTCTCTTACAAGTTGAGTTCGATTGCAAACAGATCTGCCATCACACAATGTGCTGGCAGATCAGGGTCTATGTTGTTTGTTCTACTGATTACTTCTTACAAACTGCATTGATCCCGACTGGCTAGCACATTATGCGATAGCAGATCTGAGTCTTGCAGTTGGACTGCATTTGTAAGTGTATACAGTACAACTTTATACTTCAACAAGCCCACAAAATTTCATGTGTTTATCCAGTATTCTGTATATGCATGAATGAATCAGCTTTGATGTAGGAAAAGACATGGACAATGTCGGTTTATCTCAGATCAATTTATAAAGCTGCATTTGTAACATTAAACAAAAAAAAAAATAAATAAAAGCATACCAGTATGTGCAATTTTTTTTTTACACACACCTACTTTAAACAATTCTCTCTCCCTGAACACTATTCTAAAAGAGTATAGTCAAGTTTAATTTGAACCTGAATTTTTTTACCTTGATTTCTTCTAACACCAGCAACAAGAAACTTTATTTCACCAGACATTAATCTGAATTCAACTGGCATATGTAAAGCAGACAGCACAATATTCTTCACATAGACAATCACTTTTCCTTTTATGGGTTTTCTACACATATTAAGTACATCAACTCTAAATCCATTCTCATTTGATTTTTTCATCAAATAAATACATTCCAGCCCAGATCCAGACCTTATTAACTTTTGATCCACATCCATTAAGAAAGCAGACTGGGTTACACTACTACTATTTCTGACTTGCTTATGGTTTGTAGGATCACACACACAGAGCTGGAGATTGACTGTCTTGTCTGCACATTTACTATACTGACTATATGGAGTGATCCTTTCAAATTTGACCAACTGAAGTGGTTTTGCAGTGTTAAGGGGAACTTTCAAAGCAACAAATAGTATCTCCTTTCTTCCCACCTGGTTAATAACAAGATCCATCTTGACTGACAAGGACCCATCCTGAAACAGAATTTTGTTAATATTCATTATAGATATTTTGAATGCAAGTGTTTAATATACGTCAGAATATTTGCAAAGATTAAAAAAAAGTCATATTACTGTCCTTGCTGGACAGAAAATTGTAAATCATTTTGAAATACTTTATAACCTTCATCAATTGCATCTAGATGTCCATATTAATGCTGAGGATGCCATGGTTGTTCTGTGGTTACCATTCTGGACTTGAGATAAAATGCATGTGGGTTTCAACCTGGCTAATCTGGTGGCCTATATTTATCGATGGCTAAAACTACCATGGCATGATACAAGCTTTCATGTATTGATGTTTCATTTAACACTAATTGACTAATTCAATCAATTAACCACATTCATGTTATCTCCTGGAAAACTAACTCCATATTGTTAATATGAAGTATCTTGAACCCAATAAACTTGATTCATTTATTAATTAATAATCTGGAATCTCTGTATTTAAGTATCCTGAACCCAATAAACTTGATTCATTTATTAAACAATAACTGGGAGATATTAAAATTTAACTTTACTGTCCAAAGAAAAATACATGTAGGTATAGATTGTGCGAACGGTGTCAACTGTCCTTAATTTCATTTCAGTTGTTACTTTTGAAATGCAAGTAAAATATTTCTCTGCGCAGAGGCAGATCAGGTTCCTGATAAATCAGGGTTGATGCTGGGCAAGAAAAATCTTGTTCAACCAGACCTCTTATAGGGCACCTTCAAATCTCTGCCACACATGGGTCTGGTCCAGCACTTCAGTGATCACTGTAACTGATAGTATATGCATTTATTAAACTTTTTAAAAGTGTAAATCCAAAGGTATATTTCACTATCTCAAAATGTATCAAGGTATACTTTCTGAAATCATTCAAATCAAATTCTACCTTATGCTTAAAAGGACTTCATTCAACATCTCTCTGTAAACAGAAGGTACTGCAGAGGGCGTGTCTCAATCAGCCAATGAAACTGTTCATCTCATGATCACAATAACATGTCTTCCTCATTTCATAAGCAAATCAAAAAAAAATTCCAACTTTTAGGAAAGCCTAGTTCTTACAAGGAAAACTTGTTTCTTCACTAGACCACTATATGGCAGAGACATTGTCCGAGATGCATGGTTAAATAAGGCTAAAGAAATTAGCTTGGATCTGGGTGTAAACTGTTTTTGCAATCGTGTGCACAATGAATATTCATGCATAAATAAGTTAGGATTTCAGACTTCTGAAAAATTTTTACTTTGGTTATACCAGTCATTCTGTGTCTATTACCTAAATTAATTGGGTGATAAGATGAACCCTCTCTTACAAGACAACTACTTCCAGCAATGAAAGTATGGCCATAGAAAAGAGATAACCTCTCAAAAGACAATCAAAATAGTATAAATTTACAATTCCCATGTAGGCAAAGTGAATCATCTGGTTGTGGCTTTTCATGAGCAGCGACTTCATGAAAGGGAGACAACTATTCGGAGAGATAGAAAGACAATAAATGTCTCATTTTTTGTGTACTTTGTATATTTTGGAGGTATTTTAAAAAATTATAGGCAAAAGAATATATACTGTAATTTCCTTTGGTACCTGATATTTGTATGGGTTGATGGTGTATAAAAGAATTAGAAACAAAACTTACACTAAGTCTACTCTGTCGAACATTTTGCACTTGGCTGACCTGCAACTTCTGACAATTCCCAAGACCCATGCCAGAGCTAGATCCTCCTTGCTGCCTCTGAATTTCGTTGTTTAAAATGCCCTCAGCATATTGTGCCAAAATCAAATGGTACGAGTCATTTTTCACGGCAACTTCATATCCATCACAAATACAAAGGTTTGGCATAATCAAGGGAACAACATCACAAGTGCGTCCCTTCCAAACAGGCCTTAAGAGACCATAAGATGACATATTAAATTGCTTATTGAACTTACTTATATTGGCTGCAGGGGTTTCCATGGCAACATTTTTCACATAATCCTTACTGTTTAAAATTGGCAATGACAATATGGTATGGTGAAGATCGAGACTGCTACATAACCGATGCTGATTTTCAATAAGAGCATTCATTTCAGATTTACCTATTTGCTTTTCAACCCTCTGGGGTATTAACAAAAACATAAATGGGTGAAATATTTCTATCCTTCCCTCCAGGGAATTTTCTACAAAATTTCCATAAGTATTTCCATGATCAGAGAACATGATTGTCAATGTATTGGTCTGTGAGAAGAGAAAATGTAAATATTTTTCAAGATCTGTATCGAGTGTCTGTATTCGTGTCCCTGTATCTTCATGTCCTACATTTGTCTCAAAAAATGTTACAAATGGTTGCCCTCTGTGAATCATCTCTGTCTGATAATATTTCAGATATTCCAGAGAATAACTGTGTTGATGGCGACCGTTATAACACACAGTGTCAGGACCATGAAAATGATCATCGACACCATTTGCCTCCAAAATCTGGCAGTGGGCATATGTCATGCCCAAGCTGTCTATACCAGCTTTTTGTAAGGCTAATTTTATTTTATTCCACATTTCTCTGGCTGTAAGGCTTTCATTATGGAACTTAAGATCTTTTGGTAAACCCCATTCCCATAAATAACACAAATCTTCTAACCAAAGGGTTTGATATCCAGCCTTTTTCAGTGGCTGAAATAGGGACTCTGTTTTGAGAGGTTGGGGTGGGTATGCCAGAACTCCAAACGGTTTCTCATAGGGATTGACGTATCCTGAGAACAATGCCTGAAGAGATTCAAATGTTCTCGATTTAAGGCTCTGCACAAGTTCAAAATCAAGAACTAGAGGAGTTGGATCTTTCTTCTTTTGAGACAAATTTAAATTATACTTTGCATTCATGGACTCCAAAACTCTGACAGTCTTAGGTAGGGATCGAAAGAAATGATGTCTTGACACTGAGTCAATGAAAATGAAATTTAAATTAAAAGCATCAGAAGATGTGGTCTGTTTTGCTTGTTGTCTTGCTGGTGGAAGAATTAACAACTGTGATGCATTGGAGATGTCATATATATAACGGTCATACATATCAGCATCCATGTTGCTTCCATAGTCTTTTGTCTTGCACACCAAAAAGACAAAACCATAGTTCTCAAATCCTTCGGTAGTCCTAGGATTTACACTCATATCTGATATTTGGTGCTCCAGTTTCTTTGCATCATAGAAAGTAGACCAGGTTAGGGTCCCAGTATGAGGATCCATGGCTCCCAAGGATACAGTTTTGGCACATATGGAGATATTGCAATGTACGTCATATCTGTCTGACTGCTCCTGAAATAAAATAATGAATGATAAACTAGAGCTACTCCAGTAGCTTGCCATGGCAATCCTTGTGGGTTTTTTAATTACATATTAACCTTTCCCCAAACATTATCTAGAGGTTGTATCACAAAAATGTTAAATATATTTCCTCATGCCATGACTGCATGCTTGAAGTTGGGTCTAAAAATATTCAAAATACTCACCACTACAATCTGTGTGAATTTGAGCACCAACTCTATCCCAGATAATCCATGAGGACACAATTGAGGCTGAAACCTCTTGCAGAGGGTTACAGGCAACCTATGCACCAAGTTTGGAAAATTTCAACTGAGCAGTTTAGGAGACAGATTTAAGGACAGATTGATGGTATCACAATATCCCTTGCTAAAGTATGGGGGTAAATATATTTCAATAATAAGGCATTTTTGTATACACATGTAACTTAGAGATAACCTGCCTTAACAGGCATATCTATGTAAATGTCACATGCACATCAGGAAATAATTATTTGTATATTTGCCAATTTTTCTACAATTCGTAACTTTTCTAATCTATACTCACACCTGTCTACAAAAGATAAATTTACTGACAGATCCCACTGTGTATGTTGACTAGTAAAAGGAATGTTGGGAGTTCGAGGAGTTGGAACAAAGACAATCTGAGTACATTCTCCTTTTTCGCATAAATTCTGGCTTTCCAAAAATATTTTTGTCCCAATATTTGCTTTAATATTAACCTCTTTATCTTGAAAACCTCAATAAAGTGGTTAATAGCTTTTTGCCCCAACAGCATCTGGTTTCAGGAAAACTAATTTATTAGCAGTAATGTCCTTTTAATATATCTAATTAACTTCCTCTGAATATACTTAATTAATGCCCTTTTATAGCTCTAATTAATTCTGGCAAGGGGCAGTTCAACTCAAATAAACAGCATTTCTGGCAGGACACAGTTCAACTCAAATAAATAGCAATTCTGGCAGGACACAGTTCAACTCAAATAAATAGAAATTCTGGCAGACACAGTTCAACTCAAATAAATAGCAATTCTGGCAGGACACAGTTCAACTCAAATAAATAGCAATTCTGGCAGGACACAGTTCAACTCAAATAAACAGCATTTCTGGCAGGACACAGTTCAACTCAAATAAATAGCAATTCTGGCAGGACACAGTTCAACTCAAATAAATAGAAATTCTGGCAGACACAGTTCAACTCAAATAAATAGCAATTCTGGCAGGACACAGTTCAACTCAAATAAACAGCATTTCTGGCAAGAGACAGTTGGACCCAATAAACAAGAGTTCTGGTGGGGGACCATTTAACACAAATAAACAGCAATTCTGGTAGGGGTCAGTTCGACCCAAATCAACAGCAATTCTTGGGGGGGGCAGTTTGACCCAAATAAATGGCAGAATTATCTACAAACCTGGACCTGATACTACTGTAAAAGCATAAAACATTTCCTTGCACTTTCTTCTCCACTGTCATGATTTACATTTTAAATGTGATCCTACCAACAGAAGGCAGTCTAAAATTTCCAGCATTCATTGTTGAACTAGTGTCACAGTGAGAAGCAAAGTATTTAGCAATGATCTATGTTATCAATGAAATGTACTGGATACATAACAAATGATCAATAAGATAAACTTGTCTCCAACCGATCAGAATTTTCCTATTGCTGTAATTAATGTTTAACTTGATTCCCACCTTAGTTTCTACAACAATGATTTACAAGATTGTTTTCTATGGTGATGTACCACTCCCCACACCAAACAGGCCCTCCATGGCATCTTCTACAACAACGATCTACTAAATTCCTATGGTGATGTACCACTCCCCACACCAGCCAGGATCTCCATGGCATCTTCAGAAAATATAGTGTTTCAATTCCTATACCAACCAGGCCCTCTGTGGCATCTTCAGAAAATATACAGTGTTTCAAGCAGGAAGGATTAGATTTTATTCATTCAGTACTAGATCACTTCTACCCAAACTATCTCAACTAAGAACTCTTGATGCAAAATCTAAGTCTGTAGTTAAACCATAACATAAACAGGGATTGATGATTGTTATTGATAATGAAATTAGAACTGAAAACTACTGTGTCATTAGTAAAGAAGGGAATTGAAATCGTGCTGGTGTTTGTAAATATTATAAATGTTCTACTCTCTCCAATACACCAGATATGTACTCCGATGACCTGGAAGCTCTTTGGTTTGAATTCTCGTTACCCAAATGTAAACCTTACAAGTACTTGTTTGTTACATATGTACCATCAAAACAGACCAACTTCCATGCCAGGTTGGAAGAAACCTTAGAACAAGTTGAATAAGATTTTGAACTCGTAACTTTTTGTAACTTCAGTATTTGTTTTTTTTTTTAAATACAATGTCAGCAATATGTAAAACATACATGTATGTCAATAACTCAAAAAAAGCTTGGGAGAGACATAATCTTGTAATCTTCGATAACAAATTATCTCTGCCTAAGACAACGCATCCTATTTCACCTGAGTCAAAAAGTAAACGGAGAATAAGAGAATTCAAAATAACCCATAATAGCCACATAATCAACTCTCAAAACTTTATTAAATATTTACATCTCCATATAGATAACTCATATTTGGGTGAACGCATAATCAATAGTATAATTAAAAAACAATAAATGCTAGGTTAAGCTTTCTTTTTAGACATGGTCAGTGTTTAGCACTGAAAACTAGAAAAACATTATCTTCTGTTCTAACAAAGTGTATGTGTGTGTATGTATGGGTTTTAGATATTTAACGTAGCTTTAAAAAATTTCAGTCATATCACTATGAAGTCTGCAGTGTAGCAGTTTATAGTGATGTCTAGTATTGGGGCATCATACCAAAGACATGTAGCATGATGTCCCATCCAGTCACATAATCCTGACACCAGGCCGACCAGTCCTAACACTAACCTCTTAATGCTGAGAGCCTAGCGAGGCAGCTGTTAGTACCATTTTTATGTCTTTTGTATGACTCAGCCGGGGTTCGAACCTGCAACCTCCCGCATCTGAGGCTGATGCTCTATCCATTAGGCCACTGGAGCTGTCTCTAACAAAGTGTAATTTCAACTATTCATGTTCTTCATGGTATGCCAAAATTGGTGAAAATCTCACAAACAAACTCCAAATAGCTCAGAATAAAATGCAAGATTTATAAGTAACCTTGAACCTAGATCAAGCATAGGCACTATGAACCTGAAAGTGTGGGAATGCTAACAGTGGAGGATAGAGTGAAACAATTAAGACAATATCATGCTGATAAAATCTGTAATGAAAAATGTCCATCTTACATGAGCCAATTAGTAAAAATTAGTGATCATCACCATTTTGTCACAAAAAGCAGTAAATTTAATTTGGTTACATCATGTGTTAGTAGTGTAGCTTCATTTTCTTTTCTAACAGCACAAATGACTATAGAAAAAAATTCAGATGTAGCTCATTTCAAATCAGCTACAAAGCCATGCCTTCTGAAAGCCAAGCAAATCAACAGAACAGAGTTCAGTGATATTTTACTAAATAAAATGAACTGTTTTTGTGATATTTTAATTCTGCAATAAGTAATGGTCACCTTTTAACACATAATAGTAATTTCAAAGCTTAGCTGAATATATGATATTAAATTGCAAAATACACCATACCCCAAAATCTTGATCCCTCAAGACCCCAAAGGAAGTAAGGTTTTAGAAACTTTTATGGTCATCCTTTGTGGATACTGTAGTTTTATGTTTGTATTGCAACTGTTTATTATGTACATACTATGTGTTATTTGATTGTTATTTGTATTACTATTTGTGTTATACCATGGCTTTGAAGTGAAATGTCAGAGTATCCTGAGCATATCACACACTTAATGCCATGGATTTTGTATCATGCAAATATGTATCTGTCGACCCAGCTCAGACCAGTAACTGGTCAGAGCTTTCTGTTGGCTTTCTGCATGAGGAAAAATCTCAAGTAAAACCTTCAGAAGTTCAGTCTGCAAACTCCAACACCTGCTTGGAGAGTAAAGAGTAGATCTTTGTAGATTTTCTCCCTCCTCTGGATTGGTAGGGACCTCCATCATTGAACGAAAGGACTGTTTTTATTACATTCAATGGAGAAATTTAATTTTTCTCAAAACCATGAATTAAACTGATACCTATTAAAATAAATGAAATTTTTAAGAATTATATTTATGGTGTCTTGTGACATACACTTTCAATGTGACTAAACAAAAAATCAAAAGACTTTACTTTTCTAATATTCTTTTCTTAATGAAGTTAGACTTCTTTTTTCTAAACTATTCACTTTGAAACTTTTTATTTTCCTTAAAAATAAATAAATTTTTGTCACCAAGTTACCTTCATGCTGCAGATTTGAAAGCTTTGTTGATGACTGCATGTCAGTGGTTCCTTTCTTTTGAAAATCTTTTCTGCAAATGAGCAGGATCCATTTAATGGCTTGACTCGCCGACAACTGACTTGGTCTCCAGGCTTGAGATGTTCTCTAATTTCTACTGTATGCTTCAGTTTTGGAATTGAGCATTCCTTATCAACTTCATTTTCATCACCAAAATTATCATTACCATAATCATGTTCTAAATCGTCTGACAAATCTAAAGTGGTATAAGTATTTTTGCTACCTACAAACTGCCGAACTGCACTGAAAAATAAAACAGGCTCTGTCTCCACATGGAAATAATTGCCAAAATGGACATCAAATTTGAAAAGTATTAAAATCAGTATTAATGGCACCAAAAGTTTCCAGAGACTTAAACGTTTTCTTCTCAGCATTGTGTATAAAAGTAACCTGTGGAAAACCTTCACCATTCAAAATGTGAACAGAAGAGGTACTATAAACTAAATGCTAATTCTTTGTTCACAGAAAACCATTATCTTGCAATAATATGCAACCACAATCAGCACCTAAATTGCCAGGATATTCTAAAATAAAAGAAACCATCAATATAATCAAACTTTTACAAGCAGCCCAAATTATTTCTTTAAGAATACTTATACAGCCTGCCAGCCTAAATTATTTGTTTCAGAAAATTCAAATAGCTTCAAGTTTTCAGCAGCTATAGGCAAGAGACTGCTTTATGCCTGGAGAGAGTCATTTATGTGGTCCAAGTATCAGTGATATTTGTTGAATTTATGTAATTATTTATAGATAACAGTAAGGAGCTCTTTGAAAACCTAAATGCCAACACTTACCAAATAAAAAGCTTAAGCAAATAAAAATCAATCCAAAAAAGCTTCAACATCCATGCAATGAGTAAAAACTGCCACTACATTAAAAAATCTAATGATTACCTATGGCCAATTTCAATTCAGAGATGAAGTTAAATCTGTCTACTTCAATGAATGAAGCATTACATACAAGCTTCAAAATTAGAATATGTCAGTTTATCAATCAAAATCTGTCAGTCTACTCCTCAAGGAATTGGATGACTACAGGTGTACTTAAAACATGCAATTCTACAAATCTTTGATGCACAAAAATCCACAATTTAGCATGTCCATCACAGATGCAGCTGTAAATATATTAAGCATGTATAAATAACAGCCAACCGCCATAAAACAATGACACAAAGATGCAATGGAGCATGCAGGGGAGTTGGAATTCTTTCTCAAATTCAACACTTGTACAAATGCAGACAATGCCCAATTTGCCACTCTTGTATTTTTCACACTGTCTGTTGGTCACTTACGATTTGAAAAAAAAAACATCATATTAATTTTTCCTGAAATGTAAAATAAAATAAATTAGTTTCATGCCAAGTAAGATTTGGTTATAATTTAAAACTTGACTCAGCAATTTTTTTTTAAATTTAGATTTTGCTAAATTTAAGAGCTCATAAATCATTTACCATCTACCTACAACACCATCTGTCATTTATAGCAGGCTACTGACAAACACAGCATAAGTAGAACAAAGCTTTGATGGTAATGTAGTCTTCTATACATGGAGTCCAGTCCTGCTGAAAAAAGTAATTTCAAGTTTTCGATTTCCGGTTTCTCATTAGTCATTCTGAACAGAACGGAATCCAAAATTCAGAACAAATCAAATAATGCAGAAAATACTAAAAATTCCTGGTAATAATTCATAAGTAACAAATATTTTTCATACTAATAGACGAAATGTTTATTCTTTGCTACATTAAAACACTTCCTTTGCAGTGGTAGGAAAATATAATTTTTCACAGGGCAAAACATTTTCATGTCATGCAAAATTGGTGTTGTCCCTGTGCATTCTTCCAGTAAATAGTGATGTACCCAGTCTATAAGCATCCTTTGTCAGTCTAGTGATGTCCAGTCTGTAAACACTGTCAGTCTACTGCATAATGATGTACCCAGTCTGTAAGCACCCAATGTCAGCCTAGTGCATAGTGATGTACCAGTCTATAAGCAGTCTAGTGCAATGTGATGTACCCAGTCTGCAAGCAGTCAGTCTAGTGCATAGTGATGTACCCAGTACACAGTATGTAAACAGTTTAGTGTATAGTGATCTACCCAGTCTGTAAGCACACTGTCAGTCAAGTGCACTGTGATGTACCAAGTCTGTAAGCACACTGTAAGCCTAGTACATTGTGATGTACCCAGTCTGTAAGCAGCACACTGTCAATCTAGTGCATTGTGATGTGCCCAGCATGTAAGCAAACTGAGTCTAGTGCAGAGTGATATACCCAGTCTGTAAGCACAATGTCAGTCTAGTGCTTATAGATACCCAGTTTAAGCACAGTCAGTCTAGTGCACTGTTATGTACCCAGTCTGTATACACACATTCAGTATACTGCACTGTTATGTACCCAGTCTGTAAACATTGTTTAGTGCATAGTGATGTACCCAGTCTGTAATCACACTGTCTGTCTAATGCATAGTGATGTCCCCAGTATGTAAACAAACTATGGCAGTTAGTGCATAGTGATGTACCCTGTTCAGTAAGCACAGCCAATCTAGTGCATAGTGATGCACTCAGTCTGTAATCACACTATGACACTCTAGTGCATAGTGATGTACCCAGTCTGTAAACACACTGTCAGTCATTCACAACTGAAGTCATGCTCATTTCTCTACAGCTATTTCATACAATAAAACACATTATATAATTTTTCTTAAAAATATTGTTTATACTTTTGTTTGAAAAATATGGTTCACTGCATTATAAATAACATTGCAAACTGGGCCGAATTATTGACAAAAAATGACATGAGTGTCACTCTCTTTCTCGTGGGAGATTAATTAGTACTAATACTCTTAATTCCCTTCGTCATCGACTAACCCAAATAGTCAAGGCCACACTATCCTGCTCGCAGCTAGAGAATAAATCTGATTAGATCATCAGTGTAATTTACACAAGATCTAATCGGCATTTGCATGTTGGAATATCTCGTATTTGCTCTTTTGGGGTATTTAAACTGAATCGAATTTTATTTTTTTTTTAAATGTGACTAGGTATCATAATGAAGTGATAATTTGGCAACTTGACTTTCTGATGCCAAATCTGTGTTGATACTGATGGACTAACCATCGATCAGTATCAACTGCTTAGCACTGGTGCTCGACGCGAGCTTGATGTTAAGTTGTTGTTGTTGTGGGGCTTAACGCCATTTTTCAGCACACGATAGGCTATACATGGCGGCCAGTATTAATGGTGGAGGAAAAAACCGGGAAATCCGCGGAAAGAACCACCAACCCACGAGAAGCTACTGGCAAGCTTTCTCACATATCCACATTCGCCGAATCCGAGACTCGAACCCACGCAGACAGAGGTGAGATGGCAGTGATCCGTAACGGAGAGCGCTTTAGACCACTCGGCCACTTGATGTTAAGAATTTTTAAAAAAATTATATAATAATAATAATATATTATGATAGAGAGGGTCCAATCTCAGAACGGGTCAAGGGGGTAATCTGAGGTATTTTTGTCACTCTGTATGATTTTTTTCCTTCAGATTATTGTTTGTTTTTTTTTTTCTTAACATCAAGCTCGCGTCGAGCACCTGTGCAGATTAGGCGGTCTGATTTAACGGTCTACTTTTCACATAATCAACAACCATTTGCAAGCAACGCAACGGTATCATTAGCTTTCGAGCATAAAAAATGTCAGGTTACGTGTATCTAAATGTGTATAAAGCTAGCCTAATTGATTTTCAACCTACGTTTTTGATGCTATTAAGTTATTTCCATGGAACGTGGACACCTGTAATAAGTTGTTTTTATTCTTCTACACCGGTGCTGGGGTGATTTTCGGTCCTAGTAAATGGATTTGGATTTTTAACGTAGCTTCAACAATTTTTCAGTCATATTTACGATGTCTGCAGTGTGGCAGTTTATAGTGATGTCTAGCACTGGGGCATCATGCCGCAGACATGTAGCATGATGTCCCACCCAGTCACATTATCCTGACACCGGTCCGACCAGTCCTAACACTAACCTCTTAATGCTAAGCGCCAAGCGAGGCAGCTGTTAGTACCATTTTTGTAAGTCTTTGGTATGACTCGGCCGGGGATCGAACCCACGACCTCCCGCATCCGAGGCGGACGCTCTAACCACTAGGCCACCGGAGCGGTCGGTCCTAGTAAATACCGATTAAGAACTGCTAAGCGCACTAAGTAGCAGTAATTGCTACAAAGTGGCACTAAATAGTCATCAAAGTATCCAAATACTTAATAAAGAAAATACAATGAAAAAAGCTTATTATTTTTATGGATAAAATTCATTTATATCGATGACCAGCGGCTCAAAACTTAATAAAAACAACTCTTTATATTCAGGATGCTAAGATTGCAAGCATTATCGTTCATTATCAGTCCTATTTAATGTCAAAGAGACAGGGCAACGACGGCACAGAGACATTTGAAACTAACAATATTTACTGTTGACACAAAATTTGTAAAAAGAAAAATAAATATGTAATAATTGGAAATGATTGCTTTGTCTATTAATCGATCGTTATTTTCTTTAAATATCTAGTTTCATTCAACATCGTAATTAATTATCTTAAATAATTTCACACAACGAAATAAAAGTGACAAGAATTCACCATGTATTCTTGTGTCGAAACTAGATAATACTTTCCGCTTGTGCACTGACTATAGAAAAGTGAACAGTGTGACTAAAACAGATTCATTTCCATTGCCAAGAATCGAAGACTACATTGACAAAATTGGAAATGCAAAATATGTCACCAAATTTGACCTTTTGAAAGGATTCTGGCCAATTACACTAACGGAAAGGGCAAAGGAAATTTCGGTATTCGTAACTCCTGATGGACTATCAATATAAATTAATGCCGTTTCGGATCAAAGGTTCGCCTTGTACTTTCCAACGTTTAATGAACACGATTACATCTGGTCAAGATAATTGTGACGCTTACATCGATGACCTCTTGATCTACAACGACAATTGAAAAGATCCCTTGGAGACCATTTCGAAAATTCTTGATAGACTCAGTGATGCAAATTTGACAATTAATTTATCCAAAAGGGAGTTTTGCCGTACCTGCGTTACATTTTTAGGACATATCGCGGAACACCTATAGAAGTGAAGGTTCAGGCTATCTCTGAATTCCCTGTGTCTATCAGTAAAAGGCAGCTGATGCCATTTTTGGGTATGGCTAGATATTATCAGAAATTCTGCTCAAATTTTCCATATATGCTGAACCCCTGACTAATTTGTTGAGTAAGAAAACCATGTTTTATTGGTCTGAAAAATGTCATGAGGCTTTCCTAAGTTAAAGACCATACTTATGAGTGCACCAGTTCTTTCAGCTCCAAAGTTCAATCATTTCAATGTCTGTTGATGCAAGTGATGTTCGAGTTGGTGCAGTACTGATTCGGGAAGAGAAAAATGGTGTAGATCATCCAGTGTGTTATTTTTCTAAACAAAATATTAAATAGGCACGTTTTCCGAATATCAGCTCCTCCGAATATTGTATTCAGTGATCACGACCTCCTTACATTCATTGGCAAAATGAAAAACAAAATCAGAGATTATTAGGATAAAGTTGTTGCAAGTACACAATATTGACATCAGGCACATCAAGGGTAAAGATAATCTAACTGCAGACGTCCTTTCACATGTATAGAAGTATTATATTCATATATAGTATGTGTCTGTCATAAGATGGATTTGGATATTTTAACGTAGCTTTAACAATTTTTCAGTCATATCGCTACGATGTCTGCAGTGTGACGGTTTATAGTGATGTCTAGCACTGGGGCATCATGCCGCAGACATGTATCATCATGTCCCACCCAGTTACATTATCCTGACACCAGGCCGACCAGTCCTAACACTAATATATTAACGCTGAGCGTCAAGCTAGGCAGCTGCTAGTACCATTTTATAAGTCTTTGGTGATAGGTCAAGTAAAGGGGCTTATAATTATGTTTACTTGCAGTTAACATCTGAGGCAGAATCAGTCTTATTGCTGTCACTGGAAATATAAAGTGCTCATCTATAATATTCTTGATTCTTGGACTGGAACATTAATTTGGAATTACAGCGAATTCACGTAAGAACATCTTGGATTATACTACTGTGATTCATCAAAGACTGTTGGCACATCTCCATGTAACAGCCACCACAGGCACATCAATAAATTCAGAGTTGAAAGTTATTTTTAAACATCACTGGAATTTAATTAGAACTTTATTTATAAGGAATTGTGATAGACCTTTTGGACTTGTTGGGATTTAATTCCCAATGCTGTAAGTTCTTTTTAAATTGTCACTTTGTATTCTAGGAAACGAAATTATTTATTGAATTTTACAAAACTTGTTGGCTTTCACTCCTTTCTCTTACTTTAAGATCATAGATTCGTAACTCTCTCTCTCTCTCTCTCTCTCTCTCTCTCTCTCTCTCTCTCTCTCTCTCTCTCTGCATCTGGTTCTCTTCATTGTCTATCTGCCTCTTCTTTTCCTCTCTCTGCGTTTGTATTCCTCTTGCCATATCCTCTCTCTGAATTTGCATTTCCATAATTTATTGCTGAAGCTGAAGCTTTGTTAATTTTAATCCAATCAGTTTTTTTAAAAAAGAAAACTGCAATTCCTTTAATTTTCTATCACAACCAAAGACATACTTACTAATCAAACCCAAAATACTATCATCCTCATTTTCCTTTCCCACCAAATACTTAACCAAAATGATTCGTTTATCTTCTGCTTTGTTAAAGACGCTTTCGCTTCAGAAAGATCATGATGTCTGACAGACTCAAGGAACTCGTCCTTTTTCAAGACTCTAACCTTTCCTGGGTAGGATTTAAAACAAATTCGTCCACTTTATATGACAGTGTCAAAGCTTGCTGGTTACGTGAAATTAAAATCTCTACAAGGAAAATGAAAATTCAGAAACAAAGTTTTAAAGACAGTTGTTTAATATCTCTGAAATGTTTGTTGTTTTGTGTTTTTAAATTAATATCCCCGTTGAGCCGCCAGTTTATCTTACGAACTTATGCTCTTAAACTAAGTAACATAAAGAAGCGATACCAACAAGTTTAGTAAAATCAACAAATTTACTTCTCCTAGTTACAAAGTGAAAATTT
Organism: Megalonaias nervosa; assembly: GCA_016617855.1. Lineage (NCBI taxonomy): Eukaryota > Metazoa > Mollusca > Bivalvia > Unionida > Unionidae > Megalonaias > Megalonaias nervosa. The sequence continues at coordinate 26,285 of JAECUM010054201.1, forward strand.
AAGAGGAACTTACTCTGTTGTGAATTAAATCGCAAATAATCCTAAATATTTTATCATGAATCCCAAAGTATAGTGTTCCGAAAGAATTCCAATACTTAATGTGCTGATGTACCAATAATCTTGAATATGTTGATATGCCAACAGTCTTGACGTATCACAGTGATATAATCCAGAATGTCTTTGAATGAATTCACAATAATCACAAAGTAGTGTTATTGTCCAAAATGTCAAAGTCAATGAACCCTTTGTCACTCGTAGAGATTTCCCCAAATGTTTGCTTTTAAAAATTAGCTGGAGAATAACTCTCATCAAGGTCGCTCGGCATGACTCCAGTCTACTGGCCACACCAGACAAGAACTGTCACTAATGATTAATTGGTGCCAGCATCAGATGATGCAATGCAACTTGGTATTAAACTGTGTCAGTTAGAACTACATACACAGGCATCACAAAACTGACAGGAAAGAATTTTCCTAAGGATATCCTTATTCGAGATTTTACGAGACGTTTCTTGAACAAACGATTTTGCTTTAAGTTTGGCAGATAATGAAGATACCGAAGTAGAGGTAAGTGAATTTCATGTTTTAATAGTCTGTCCACCTAAATCTACAGCATATTCCCACTTTCACAGCAAATGTATGGAAACAGGTATTGTTTCCAAGAACACAAATGCTCATGATTAGAGAAATTACTTCTTATTGCAGATAGAAGTATTGTGCTGATTTCGCTTTATCTTGATATTGTTACAAAATATCTATAATTGGGGAAATGTCATAAGGCTTGCGTAAGTTTTCAAAAATCCCCAAAGAATTTATGAAAAGTTTGACATATTTCAGGTATTTCATTTATTTCTCTAATTCAACTGTGTACTTAATTCGCGTTGCTTTTGCTATAATGAGCCTTATTGCTATCAGGCTTTGAAATTTCAGGAAACCGGATTGTTATCTATTTACATTTATGCACCATTATCCATGAAGAATATCACACCAACAAATGATATAGTCTTTTAAATGATTTTAGATACAAGATGGGAATATCGCAAGATGACACAAAGTGATGAATCTATATATACTTTAAAGGAATTCACCAAAATTCTGCAACTGCATGACATTCAATGCTGTGTGATTAATTCAGAGCCATGGGTGGATATTGATGATATTTATAATTTTCTTGCTTCTAATATTCAGCCTTGGGATAAACCATTAAGGAAGTGTAACATAAAGGAAGAACTATATAGAACAGCCAACCAAACGAGGACAATTAATGGGAAATTTTGTTGCAGCATTAAGGCACTTTTGAAATTTGTATTCCACCATTCTGTCGATTTTAATGTTTGCAACGAAATTGTGGACAGTGTTTTATCACTTTTATCTTCTGCAAAGGAAACTGTACTGAAGCAACCTTCATTGTCGGATGATATACAAAACGATCCATTTTCTTTGTGCAGGACAGACGGTAAGGACTTTCTGCTGGGTTTGTATCAAGACATAACTAAAACAGATTTGTCGGTACCATCAAATTCCTCAAATATCCAAACTTCACTGTATTTACCATCCATACAAGGTACTTTTCTCAGAGGAGCAGTGGCTCAGAATATGTGAATTTGAAAAACACTTTCAGTCCAACATTAGTGAAGAGCCAAATAGGGCTGAACAGACTTATACTAGTAACTTGCTTAAGCAGAAACGTACATTTTTTAATGCATCTGTTCTATCTCGAAATCTCGGAAAATACTGGCAAAGCATGAACAGAGCATGTTGTTCTTCGATAAAGAGCCGGAAGGCTGTTGCTACTGCAATAGATGGTGTTGTTGTAGAAACAGACATCAGTCATCTTCCTGAGTATCCTGAGAACTGTCTGTATGCTGCTCTTGAAAAAATAAATCACACAGAAAGTAAACTCCGCGTAAGAACTATACTTTGTGTGGGATTCTGTGAATTGTGCAGACATTCAAAGGGAGTTCATGTATTTTGTGAACTAGAAGGCGAGCAAACCCCACGAACACTACTTTCTGATATTTCCCTCTTTTTCCAAACTTCCTTGAAAGATCATGTCCATGTACCAGAAATTGTCTGGCTGGAACATGGCACAATTTCTATAGCTAACTCAGGGAAACGCCTCGTCATATTCTCAGAGATCTTTACATTACAAAGTAAATAAACAATAAAATAATTTATGTATACAAATGTACTTCAGATGAAGATATTTTAGACGAAACATTAGATGGAAAACATTGCAAAATCTGTTTCAAGGCATTTGAAAGGAACATAGATAATCCATTAAGAGTGAAGGGATACGATCCCTTACAAGAATGGCAAATGAACGAACCCTTGCCATTCCGTCTTCTTCTTGAACATGGAGTTGCCAACTCTGATAGTATCAGAAAATCGGACAATCAGACCACTTTCATTGTCAGCAAGATTAGACGCCTTCAAACAATTTATGACGTCATACTGAACACCTACAATAAGAAGCATGTTGGTATTTCGCAGGAAATAAATACATCAATTCTAACAGTCAGTCATCATAATGTAGCATGTGTACTTAGCATAACACAGGACTGTGGCATCACTCGTGGTATTCATGCAGCTAAAAAGTGGCTAAAGCATCTGGCTGAACCAGAGAAATGTTACTTTGAATGTTTTATACGAAAACATCCCTTGCTTTACAAATCTGTGACAAGTGTTGCTTTTGATCTGCATCTGGTCAGCTTACGCGAATGCCACTTGATTTTGTTCCTTGACAACCTTGTCAGACTGCAGAAAAGAGCAGATTCTGATCGTAGCTCAAGCCATACAACAAAGATATGCACACTACCGATTACAGTGAAAGGGCTTCCAAAAGACAACTAGGTAACTTTAGATTGACATCTGGAAGAATGCGAAGGTGATCCAAAATGTGGATGTAAAGATCGGATAGTGCTGAACAAGAATGATATGGCGAGATGCATATTCAATCTATCTGGGGAAGAAACAGCCATGCAGACGTTGCTCACCCAACATATATTTTGGGATTTATGCACTATCATCACAGCGTCATCTACATTGCAATATCTACTTAATGATGCAGCAGAACGGTCTATCATTGCCATCAAAGGCAATTAGATCTCCTCAATGGAGAACTCATTCCAGGATCTAAGCATTACGGAAGAGCCCATATACTCAGCCACCAAAGGAGTAGATCAGTCATGTAGTGATGAAGACCATGCTGAACTGGATGACTTAGAAAAGTACTTTGACCATTCACATGAATTCTCGGATATGTTTGGTCATAGTGTAGCTCAGCATTCTACAATCAAAGAGGTTTCTTCGCCGCGACAAAGAGTGTCTTTGTTCTCTACAAACACCACTGAAGATGATATTGATGAACAAGAAGCAGAAGAACTTCTAAATGAATGCGCTTTGATACTTAAAAGCATTCCTATAACAAACACGAGCAGTTCCTCGCTAGCAAGTAGGCCCTGTGACATCATGCCACATACGTCAACCATGCAACCTGAAGAAGACTGGACAGTTCATGTAGATGGTTCGCTATCAAGACAATCTTCTATTTCAACAATTTCTTGCCTAAAACTTTCAGAAGATCATGAAATGTCTACTGAAGGCAGTACAACATGTGAACAAGATTACAGTCTCTCTGAAGTAACAGAAAATAGCACTTTAGCAGAAGAAAGAAACGAACCATCAAAGTCAATGAAACTCCTGCCATTTAAGAAATATCAACCACCAGGCCTTCTCTGCAAACACCCACCTCCAGCAATTGGAAAAGATAACGATAAATGGAAACTAAAAGAAATCCTTGATGACTTTCTTGTAAAAAGTGGACAGATTATTCAAGAACAAAGTGAAAAAGACCGTATTTTATTTGCTCCAGATCAGAAAATTGCATCAAATTTGTTCATTCTCATGGAAGAAAATATGAAGTACAGAAAATTCCTTCCAGAATTTCCTGTTCTACATCTCATGAAATCCAAGATTACCAACTTGTTTAGTGCTTATAAGACATGTGGCTTATTCCATCTCCTGAAATTTCTTCAGGATGATGAGGACGAAACAGTGGACTAAATTAGTTAACATAACACATATTGAAACAGCAATAAGAAATATCCGAAGGCTATCTGACTCTCCATTTGGCAATCTTCGTAAGATTCCTTGAGTGTCTTCAGCCACCTACAGCAAAATCACTGATAGAACACATGGCAGTGATGTCCTCAGATGATCTTGAAGGCAAATGGGGTGAAAAATATCTTGATTTCATTGATGCAGCTTGTGGTAGCAATGGAACCTTCCTGCTTCATGTAGAATTAATGAGGCATTGTGATGAAATTGTTGGACTGTCGATAGCTGAAAGAACTGGCGGAACTCATGGATATAATCTGCTACCTTCCACAGACAAAGCATCCTTGTCATTTGCGTTTGTAAATGGTGCTGCATCATACGGCAAATTTTCTATCCATCTTCTATGTGAACATTTTAGGGCTGGATATTTTCACCAGCAACTCAAAGCCTCGCTTTTTGCAACACCACATCGTGGAAGTGATACCAACTTCAGTCTGGATTCTCAACGTGAAATGGATCATCGCGATGCCCTGAAAGCATTCAGACCATCAGCAACTTTAGAAGCTATTGTTCCAAGAATGTCAGTGATAGACATATTGTTAAGTGCAGAAGAATCGGTTTCAAATAGTAACACCCAAAAATGTACAGACAAACAGCAAGATGAATTATATAAGCATGAGCAATTTCTTGGAAAATATGTGACTGAGAGAGATCTAAAACATTTAATACCAACTATAAGAATGATTCTACGTCGAGGAGCCTTACCGACACATGAAGATCAGGTACCACAGAATATTTATGAATTCAAGTCCACACCTTTGTCTGAGTGTGTCTTGGACAGAAAAACATTGCAGATTGGAAACTACCTCATCAAAAGATATTTGTGTCAACAGAGCTTATTTTCTCTTACTGAGCATGACATGCCAAGCCTTGACAATATTGATGCGCCCAAGGTTTTAAAACAACGTGTGAAAGCTGGAAAGAGTGTTACCATCACACGTGACGTGCAAAATTTAAACCTCGGAAGACTGATGTAACTGCAAAACAGGAAAAAAAGAAAGAAAATGCTACTGAAGCTTGAAAAATTCAATGAGCATGCCAAATCAGAGATGAATACTTGTCAAGCTGTTGTTACACCTGAGTGCACTAAGGGAAATGTTTCCAAGTCCAAAGGTGTACGGACTGCTTTGGCTTCGCTTTTGACTGAGTTTAATACGGATGAAAATAATGAAATTTCATTTAAGGGTGATCGTCAACAGAAGGATGCAAGTTTAATTCTACTTGAAGAGAAAAAAGTTCCTGTACATATCTCCCAAAGGACAGCCACTATCCTAGTAGAGTTTGCGGGGGTCAAATTTAAAGCATTTGGCATTTCAGGGCTTCAATATCTGCGGTGCGTAGAAAACGGAGTTTTGAGGTGGTTGCTGAAAGAATTCGCGTTTGCATCACATGTTGTTATATGTGAAGAGAAGTATTCTTTCACCCCAGATGACCTAAAATCTATGACCAGGGCAAAAAGAACCAAAGAAAATAAAACTGACATCTACCACTTAAAAGACGACGGTGAGATTATCAGTACATAAAATATTAGCAAACCTGCAGTCACTAAAACCATGAAGGGGAAAAAATGATCAGCAATTTTCTGGCTGGTCATGTGAGAAAACTTCGAATCATGAAAGATATCGTTCTAGATGTAGATAGTGAGTATTATCTCAGTCCATGCACATGTGATACTCCTGAGCATCACAACGAGATACCATGTAAACAGTTTGCTATCCCAGTACGGTCCCATTTTGCATCAGATAAAGGATATATATGTTCTGAGAAGTTGGACATCAAGCAAAAGAAAGGCGAGGCAGAGCTAGCTCAGGCAGATTGGCTTTGTTATATTGCAACCGGACTTAAAGAAGGGGAAAATGTAGTCAGCTATGTATCGTCAGGGGACATTGATAGTATTCCCATACATATTCTATATCGTTTCATTATATTTGCCACGAAAGGATGACGGCAATTTCAAGAATCATGTCTATGTCGTCATCAAAAAGCCTGGAGGTGCTGGTAAACTTGATATCTACAACATCACAGGAATCATCAGAGCTATTGAAATGAGATATAATGAAGATAAAATAGCGGTGATTCTGTCATTCAGTCTCAGCTTGGGTGGTAACGACTTTATTCTCAAATTTTATGGGATCTCACACGAAAAGTGGTTGAAAGGAATATTTGAAAATGAATTCTTCAGGAGAAGTCTCTTCAAGATCCACTCTAGACCAGATTCTGGGCATCTCAGTGTAACTATTGACCCGGAGGTTTACATAAGTCTGCTGAAGAACCTCTACTGCCCTAGCAAGCAAGATGCTGATAGACTTTCCTTGGAAGAAGTAAGACAATTAAGTATAAAACTGCCTGGAAAAGATGTAAGAAGTCCAAAGTTGTGGATGCCTCCAGTTACTGCATTCATTAACAGTAGTCTGCAATATTTATTAACGGCAGGAGTGTCAGAAGCAGAACTCCCCAATTTTATGGAAGGTGGAGGTCTCAAGAAAGTTGGTGATGTGGTAGAATACGAACACGGCCCGCATGTCCACTATGACAATATTGAAGACCTTCTCAGAATTCCAGAAGAAGATCTCAAGGAAGCACTGACCAGAGCCAGAATGCGACGGCAGAGGAAACGAGAATTAAATGAAACACCAGGAAAAGAGCGACAACCAAGGAAACGGAAAATGATTACATCCACTCCAAGGTTAGCAAGTGGTGACAGGTAAGACAAAGCCTGGAACTACATCATGGGTGCCCACAGGATTTTTTGCAGGGGGGTCAGGGGGT
>JAECUM010054202.1:0-23801 GCA_016617855.1 Megalonaias nervosa
CAATGTATTGGATACCAAATGGATAATTTGAATACCAAATGACTTATTAATCTTACAACAAGAGATAATGTGTTGGGTACCAAATGGATGATTAATCTTGCAAACAGATAATGCGTTGGATACCAAATGGCTAATTAATCTTACAACAAGAGAGAATGTGTTGGATACTAAATGGTTTATTAATCTTACAACAAGAGACAATGAATTGGATACAAAATGGCTTATTAATCTTACATCAAACGACAATGCGTTGGATAACAAATGGATTGTTAATCTTACAACAAGATACACGTGTTGGATACCAAATGGCTTATTAATCTTACAACAAGAGACGATGTGTTGGATACCAAATGACTAATTTGGATACCAAATGGCTTATTAATCTTACAACAAGAGGCGATGTGTTGGATAACAAATGGCTGATGTAGATACCAAATGGATTATTAATCTTACAACAAGAGACACGTGTTGGATAGTAAATGGCTCATTAATCTTACAACAAGAGACATTGTGTTGGATACCAAATGGCTTATTAATCTTACAACAAGAGACAATGTGTTGGATACCAAATGACTCATTAATCTTACAACCAGAGACATTGTGTTGGATACCAAATGGATTATTAATTTTCCAACAAGAGACACGTGTTGGATACCAAAATGGCTTATTATTCTTACAACAAGAGACAATGTGTTGGATACCAAATGACTAATTTGGATACCAAATGGCTTATTAATCTTACAACAAGATACGCGTGTTGGATACCAAATGCTTATTAATCTTACAACAAGAGACAATGTGTTGGATACCAAATGACTCATTAATCTTACAAGAAGAGACATTGTGTTGGATAACAAATGGCTTATTAATGTCACAAGAAGAGACATTGTGTTGGATACCAAACGGCTTATTAATCTTACAACAAGAGACAATGTATTGGATACCAAATGGCTTATTAATCTTACAACAAAAGACAATGTATTGGATACCAAATGGCTTATTAATCTTACAACAATAGGCAATGTGTTGGATGCCAGATGCCTTGTTAATCTTACAGCAAGAAACAATGTGTTGGATACAAAATGGCTTATTAATCTTACAACGGGTCTAGGACATTACCCCCCCCCCGTCAATTACCCCCCTGCCATTACCCCCCTGCCAATACCCCCCCATCATTTACCCCCCCCGTATATTACCCCCCTGCCATTACCCCCCTGCCATTAATTATTGCTATTGTGTTGGCTTTACCTCAATGAGATTCTAGTGTACACAGTACACAAACACAATCTATAGCGACAACAAAGAGCGACGACGAAGATCTTCCCCTCGAATTGGTTTCACCTCAAAATTATTTTATCCTGTGCTCAATCAATCGAACTAAAGTAAATAAGAATTTTATTGTTAATTATTGCTATTGTGTTGGCTTTACCTCAATGAGATTCTAGTGTACACAGTACACAAACACAATCTGATAAGAGTATGGGCTTCAAATCAATAAAATCGATTTTAGTAATTGAATCTGTGCTCAATATACATAATGCACTGGTTTCACATCAGTGAATTCGAGCAGAAATGGTTTCTACATGCATGCCCCAGAAAAGTAGAGAAATATAAACCCTATATATACCTTCCGAAAAACTTAATATCACCATAAAAATAGTTTTACGATGGAGAAAGTTCAGAGTATACGTGGAAAACAGAAAATTATGCACAACGGTTATATCTATGTAAAGCAGAAAGATTTAGCGGCAGGTGTAATCAGTTACGAATGTGAAAAGCGACGAAGAAATGTAAAGGGAGTATCTGAATGTAAAGCGAAGATCAAAGTTAAAAATGATCTTGTAGATCGATCTCTGCATGAACACACACATGCACCAGATTCAGCTTGAAATTGCAGTTCAAAATAAAATTTACAATAATTTTTAAACTTATTTTAATTAATTTCTTAATGGGGTAATGGCAGGGGGGGGTAATGGCAGGGGGGTAATATACCGGGGGGGTAAATGATGGGGGGGGTAATGGCGGGGGGGGGGTAATTGACGGGGGGGTAATGTCCTGCTTCCTCTTACAACAAGGGATAATGTGTTTGATACTGTTACGTATATGTCATTAAATTGCTTGTGTGTTAGTTTTAAAATTCTTTTTATTTTATTTTTGTTTCATCACATTTTATTGTAATGATTATTGAAACGATTCAAAATTCTTTTTCAGTAATTAGATATTTTCTTTTACTAAATGTTATTTATTTAAGACGTAAAAGTGTTACATGAGAATTATTTTTAGTTAACCTAGTTCGTCTTGGGCTGGCAAGAACGTAAACAGGCAGTTAAAATGATTGGTCAGTATCACGGCCATACGTTCCTTGCGTGATCACCATGTGTAAGCAACGTTTATTTATGATTGGTTTTTAAGTGGGGTTACACTGGCGTACGTGATGGATTTCTTGTAGTAAGAGGCCACATGACCCATCTCGCGACACTTGAAATGATGTTTTTGGGGTTTAAATACGCATTCTTAATATTCTTCTGGCAGAGTCGTTTTAACATCTTGAAGGAACAAGGTGTTATTTTTATTTGTTGCCAGATTGTTTGTTTTTCATCTGATTTTTGGATTTAATAATTTATTCTCCTGGAAACTCAACAAGTGGACTTTTTTTTATAAAAACTTCTGAAAGATATTCATGGAAATTCATTCTGGAATTATTCGGAAACAAAAACTGTGATTCAATTGAGGAATTGTTAGTATTCGTACATTGGACCACATCTGAAATCATCGCCTTCTATATTTGTACGTCGTCGAGATTCGAACCTGGATTCTAACAGAACTATTTAGTGCTAGGACTTGTGTTTTCATTCTTAGGATCAAATTTTGGATTATATTCACAAACTGTAAGTCCTATTTACCAATGTTTACATTGTTTTCTAGGGAAATAAATTATTTTGTTAAAACATACAAAGCTTGTTGACTTCACTCTTTTCTTCTGTTACATTTGTACGAGCCTACACGTAACAGATACCTAATGGCTTATTAATCTTACAACAAGAAACAATGTATTGGACACCAAATGGCTTATTAATCTTACAACAAGAGACAATGTGTTGGATACCAGATGGCTTATTAATCTTGCAACAAGAGACAATGTGTTGGATACCAGATGGCTTATTAATCTTACAATAAGCGACAATGTGTTGGATACCAAGTGGCTTATTAATCTTACAGCAAGAGACAATGTGTTGGATACCAAATGGCTTATTAATCTTGCAACAATAGACAATGTATTGGATACCAAATGACTAATTTGGATACCAAATGGCTTATTAATCTTACAACAAGAGACAATGTGTTTGATACCAATTGCCTTATTAATCTTACAACAAGAGATAATGTGTTGGATACCAGATGGCTTATTAATCTTACAACAAGAGACAATGTATTGGATAACAAATGGCTTATTAATCTTACAACAAGAGACAATGTGTTTGATACCAACTGCCTTATGAATCTTACAACAAGAGATAATGTGTTGGATACCAGATGGCTTATTAATCTTACAACAAGAGACAATGTATTGAATAACAAATGGCTTATTAATCTTACAACAATATGCAATGTGTTGGATACCAAATGACTAATTTGGATACCAAGTGGCTTATTAATCTTCCAACAAGAGACAATGTGTTGGATACCTGAATTGTAGGGACATATCGGTCTGCAGGACTATTAGGGAATAAAGATTATGTTATCTTCACTGTTATTAAATGTTCAAGAGAATACAAAATATTTATAAAATTTCTCTCACCTACACACGCAAACGATATACTTATTTTCGCGTGTTTCAGATCCCAATAACGGTCACATTGATAGACATGATACATACCAGCCTACCGACGTACATAAATGTATGCCGGCATTCAGAGTGATATTCTCCACAGACAGACAGACAGATATATAGATAGGATTCTTTATATATATATATATATATATATATATATATATATATATATATATATATATATATATATATATATATATATATATATATATTCAACCCGGTAATGTTTCTCTTCTGTCTTGTATCAGTTAGATAAAATCGTATATGTTTAAATGTTTGAATACTGCAGTCTGTTCAGAGAGAGAGAGAGAGAGACAGAGAGAGAGAGATGTTTTGTATGTTCATTTCCGTGGCATATATCAAGTCATTGTAATCTTTTCTAGTCTAGAGAGTTCAGGGTGTACATTTCACTTGCATAGATCAAGTCTCTGGTTTTCTTAATATGTGTATAATCTCTTAATAATATCTGGTATTGGTATTCACTCCAGCTGATCACAAAGCGTGGGACATTTCATGTGTTGGTGTGTGAGATTTTGATTTTTAACGCAGCATTAGCAATTTTCCAATCATATCAGGAATTTATACTCTTATAATGGAAATCGATAGATCAGATATAACATACTATCTACCAACCAATGTCTCCATGTATATTTTAGTGAGGACAAAATTTAATACATTATGGCACGATGAGGTTATGTAATTTGAGTATGATATCAAATAATGTACAAAGAACCCTGATGCTAATCTTATTGCATTAGATATTACAACAGAGGATTCATGTATATGTGCCATATAATGATTGTCCAAAATTTTACTATATATATATATATATATATATATATATGTGTGTGTGTGTGTGTGTGTGTGTGTGTGTGTGTGTGTGTGTGATATTTGTCTACGAATATGTACTATTATAAGTGGGGACCTTAACTTGGTTCAAGATCCAAAATGAGTTTCATCAAAATATCAATAACTGTAAAGCTAGGAATGAATTATTAAGGATACAAGAAATCTTAGGTTCCGTTGATCCATATTGAGGGCATTAAATGCAGGATTAAAGAGATATACATGGAGAAGAAAATGTCATATAAAATAAGCTAGACTGGATTATTTTCTTGTGTCTGAATTTCTTATTCCAAACGTAGTAAAAGTGATAATTGAACCAAGTTATATGTCTGACCACACAATCATAATACTGCATTTATATTCACATATTTCCATTAGCGGTAAAGGTTTTTGGAAATTTAACAAGTTTACTGGCTGATAAAATATCTCTTTGAAATCGAAAATTTCATGAAAAGAATAAAACTACAATAGGCTTCAATTGATTGTGGGGTAAATATTATCAATGTATTGAATATTGAATTCAAGAGTTACCATAGCATATTATTTCTAAATACTTGGAAATTAGGGGAAAAACATTTCGTATGTTTCGTATAAAAATAAGCTGCAGGGAGGGTGAACAGACCACTTGTCTGAATCGTCAGTTGTCTAAAACATAAAGTTCCTACAGATGCTGAAAAATAAGGTCAATAGCGTTAAACTGAAGCCTCTAACCGATTATATTTCCATACGGTTGAAAACAGACAATAAATCGTCTGGGTTAACTCATTTTTTGTTACTCTATCTTTGACGTATTTTTTTTTAGATTTTTATGCGACTCGTTTACTCGACGGGTCACTCAATTTTGGTTGTTCACCCTTCCTGCTGCTATTAATTGAACATCCAGTATAAATGATATTATCAATAATGAATATTGGAGAACCACATTCAGCTAAATTAGCTCGAGAGCGATTAGAGGCAATTAAAAAATATTTACCGGTTCGTGATTCTGTCAAGCAACAACTACAATCACGTCAGGAATCTCAAGTTGAATTTGAAGAGGATACAAAACAATTATTTAAACCTATTACAGAAACCACTAAAGGTCTTCTTCCAACGTTAGAGAAAACCGCTGAAGCAACTGGAAAAATAGCAGAAAGAACTAAAAAAACAAAGAAGATTCTACGAGAACTTCCAGCTGAAATAGCTGCTGCTCAACCAATGCAAGAAATACTTGAAGGTATTGACCAAGCTCGTGCTGAAATAGATGATATAAAAGATCGTATACCGGAACCAGAAAAAGAATCAGAAGCAAGAGCCAGGGTTAATCTGGTCGATAAGTTTACAGAAGAAGCTATTAATTTTATTAGAGAAGCAGAAGATTTAAAATTAATTGAGATTGCTGCAAGAAGTTATTATAATCGAAAACAATTTTTAAAATCTGACTTCGTTGATGATCCCTTGAGTGAGGATAATTGGCACAAATGGATATTTCGCATATACTATGACGTTAATCAAGCTCGAAACAGCGATCCAAAATATATTAATTATAAAAATAAGGTAGACAACTATATTGTACAACAACAACAATTATCACCATCATCAACGCAACAAATACTACAGCAAGCATGACAACAACAACAACAAGTATCACCACCATCAACGCAACAAATAATACAGCAAATACAACGACAACAACAAAAACAACAATCTCCAAAATCACAAATAACATTGCCACAATCTCCAAAACAACAGAAACCAAGCAAAAAGGAAGAGGAGGAAGAAGAATATTTGCCGTCAAGCATCTCTTCTGACAGCTCAATCGGAGAAGACTTTATTAAACAAGGAAGTGGCCTTATTTCTTGTCCTAATAACGTCCTTGCCGATGTTGAACGACTGGAAATTCTCATCGGAGGAAAACGAGCTGGTAATAATTCTCCAGAAATAATTAATGAAGCAGCTGATATTTGCAAACGATTATTTACAGGCGGTATCATGGATATTAACGTATATCGGTCTCTCATTAATGAAATCGCCGATGACTACCACAGTGATTGAGTATGTAATTAAATACAGTTACTATAATAAAATAATCGTACATAGTACTCAACGTAGACCAACCATGGTCAGGGTAATAAATTCACGATTACCAGTATACAAAACGACCTACGGAGATGGACTAGGTGACGTTGTTCAGGGTCTATTTAGAAGGATAGCCCCAAAAGCAATACCGATTGCAAAGCAACTGGGAATGAAAGCTATTGATGTTGTTCGTGAAAAAGGTATTGGTGCTGTTGGTGATGTTACTAGTAAAGCATTCTCAGCAATCAAGGATAGACTAGCACGATTAATACGACGAAAACCTCAGCCACCGGTGAAACTGGCCAGCACTGAAGTAATGCCCGCAAATATTAGTAAAATAATAAATCAAGCTGCTAATCAAAAACTAGCAGAGTTGGCTAGTGTATCAATGTCAGAAAAAGAAAAAAATATAACCGCTAGTCTGATAGCAGGAAGTGGTCTTCGTTTTAGACGATAGCAAATATAATAAAGATGTTCAAACGTATATCTGATCCAGCATTTGACATGGACGCACCAGTACTCAAGGATGAGTCTGTGCGTGATTATCAATATTATTCTTATGACGCTCGAATTCCAGATCAGCGTGGAAGGATTGAACTTCAGGTTCAAGATACAAGTAGGTATTTCTTACCCGCTGAGGCATTTATTGAAGTAGAAGGTGAAATTTTAAATAACGTTGCTCCTGCAGCACCAGTAGCATATGGAGCTAATGTTATTGTTGGTTTTGTTAATAATGGTATTATGGCGTTATTTGATAGCGCTACGTACATGATTGACGGAAAAAATATTGAATCAATTCAGAAGGACGTTGATGTTGCTACAACAATACTTGGTCTTGCGAGATACAGCGACGATTATTCAAGATCAGCTGGCCCATCAATGATGTTTGTCAAGGATACTTCTGACCACCCTGACAATGGACAGTATAATATAAGACGACCAAGAAATAATGCCTACAACGCTGACGCTGACGTGTGGCCTGTGGTTCATGGTGCTAATTCAAATTTCAACTTAGGATTTACAACACGTCGATCAATGTTGAAAGGGGACAGAAGAACATTTTCATGTTCAATTCCACTTTCACACATATTTGGATTTTGCAGAAACGTCAGAAAAGTCATCTTTGGAGCTAAACATACGGTTGTACTCGTACGAAAAGCAACCGATAATGATGCAATATGGCGACCCATTGGTGATGCTGGTAAAGTAGTATTAACCAAACTTTCATTATGGATGCCGGTGATGATTCCATCTATCGAAGAGGAAAAAAGATTAATTTCTTTTATGGATCAGGGTGGTAAATCAGCATTATCATGGCTGACAATGACCACAGATGCTGTGCAGAGTAATGTTAATGGTTTATTCACGTGGCAAATAGCTTCCCAGCAGGGTATTTCTGCACCACGACATATATTTATTGCATTTCAGGATGCTACACGGGTGGATAATCAACTACGTAGTAATATGATATTTGATCATCTTAATGTTTCTGAGGTTTTGTTAAGAATAAATGGACATATCAAGAACCATCTGAGGATATTTTATTGAATTTCGATCGAAATCATGTAGCACGTGCATATCATCGTCTGATGACGTTCATGGGTCGTGATCAAAATGTTGATACTGGTTTACAAATATCACAATTGGATTTTACAACGTTGTATCCGATCTATTATTTTTCGCTGGAACATTTGGATTTATACAGACAGTCAGTAGTTGATATACACTTTCGAGCTCGTGTGAGACCACCAGCAGCACCAGCAAAAGTTGTTATTGACAATTACAGAGCAACAGCCGTTATACTCAGCGATAAATCGATGATACTTGAAGGTGCTGGTGGACGAATGAGAGCAGTTGATGCTCCAGTAGAAAATATGTAACACGTAATTAGATTATCTATGATAATTATAATGTCGTACAATCACGTTAGTGTCAGTCTGACTCCTGGTCAGATTAAAAGGATGCAATCAGCATTAAAAAATAATTGTGGAGTAAAAATATCGCTAAAAAAAGAACAAATGAGCGGTTCAAATAAACTATCGTTGACCGAGCGTCAGTTTAAAAACTTGAATGAAGCAAAAAAATCAAATAAAGGTGTGAGACTCTCTCTCTCTCCGTTAATGCTATCAAGGATACTTCTAAAACAGGCGGTATATTTCCTCTTCTCGCTGCTATACCAGCATTAATTGCCGCTGCAGCCCCGGCTGTTGCAAAAGTCACTGCATTAGGTGCTGTTGGAACCGCTGCTGGAATGGCATTAAAGAAAGCAACAGGAAAAGGAATCAAGCACGCAGAAAGCTTAAAAAAAGATCACGGGCTAAACAACACGGAAGACGTCCAAGAGCACCAAACGTGCCACAGCCGGGCCGTCTAAGATTATCAGGCCCAGCATACGGTCGCGGTCTAAGATTGCCAGGGACCCCATATTCATGGTACGGAAATTGTCTAAGACTTCCCGGGACAGTTCATTGATTCTGCCTATGTCCAATTTTGATTTACTCGATGCTGCTAAAAAATTAAAAATAAAAAACTTCAGAGGCGTTTTTATGCGTGATCAATTATCAAAAGAACCAAACTATATTGAAACTGGTATTATTAATCTCGATAAAAACTCTGGTCCAGGCACCCATTGGGTTGGATATGCAATTGATCCACGTGAAATTATTTATTTTGATTCATATGGACTAGCGCCACCAAAAGAATTTTTAGAGTATGTTAGCAGCATGCAAAGTATTCCAATCTGGTATTCAACGCTACCAACACAAACATTAACTGATCCGCCAATATGTGGTCGTGAAGTACTCTCTGTACTTGATGCTGTACCAAAATCAGCAAAACCACCTCATAAAGTCGCGCATGAATATACTACGTTGTCACATTTAAACAGACATTAGTAAATATAATGGTAGATATTTACGGTAGATCTTCTCGTGGTAAAGCTCAGCAGCAAGGTGATTTATCTAAATATGCAACCCTTGATCAGCTCAGAAATGAGATTGATGATTTATTAAACATCACCAGTGTGGATCAAAATGAGGTCCTTGTTTTTCAGGATAAAGAAGGACGATTAAAGACGAGTAATGTGCAGTTACCGGATTTACTCATGCGAGTCCCCACTGCAATTGTTGATAATATCGTTACTTTTACTGATCAGGGTAAAATACAAGATTCCGGTACGTCAGTCACCGATTTTATCAAAAAAGCCGGTGATTCATTCACGGGTGACATTATTATGAATCAAAATAAAATTATAGACCTTGGAAACCCAGCCGCAGATACAGACGCTGCAACAAAGAAATGTGTCGACGATCAAGAATCTAAGTACGTATTAGTCAACGGCGGTATAATGCGTGCATTTCTCAACATGAATAACAATGGTATTAATAATCTTAGAACACCAGAATTAGATTTTGATGCTGCAACGAAGAAATACGTCGATGATAAGGAAATTCCTATGACAACTTCGCTAAAAACAATCAATGACGAAATGATTACACTCAATAATACTTTTTCTAGACATGTAGAAATGTTCTTAAATTTTCGTCGAAATATAAACAAAACCATTAAAGATTTTTTTGGGGAACAACCAACCGTTGACATAAAACTAGCCGACGTTAACATGAAACTCAACGATATTGTCAGTGGAATACCTAATATTGTTCAAAAAACTAATCTGATTAAAATTCCACACGGACAAATTAAAAATATCGTGTACACAGTAGCATCAGGATCATGGACACCGCAAAATAACACTCTCGAACATACCGCAGAAGTAACTGGGTTATACAGGCTGTCCATGCATGGTTTAGAAATTACTGCTGCCACTTCATCATCACCGAATGTATATCATAATCTTCTACTGGTGATGCCAAATAAAAACACTAAAGAAATATTTACGCTGACATCAACGGAAATGCCTCCGAGACGTTACTGGTGGTGCCTGGAATTCGTAGCTGAAACCCCTTAATTAATTACTTAACTTCATTAAGTATAATGAATCAAACCTCAATCGACGTTCAACGTCACATATATAATTAAGTATGTAAATGTCAGACTGAATTAAAAAATATAATCGACGATTATACAGTAAAAGTAAAAAAAATATCGCAGACGTATGGTTGTCATTGATATAATTGTTTACTCAGTTTCCGCTATTGTTGCTGGAGCAGGATTATTATTATCAACAATAACAATGACAGCGCCTGCAGTTGTAACAATTATCGTCTCAACTTCAACGACTGTCGCAGGTATTCTCAGTATTATAGCTAAGAAGATATCTGCATGTACAAATACTAAATTGCACGAGTATATAATAAAATTACACACAGCAGCAGCGGCGTATTCTAAATTATCGTCATATATTTCCTTGTACCTCAGTGATGGTAAAATATCTGATGAGGAGTTCGCAACGATAATGAAAACCTATGATGAAGCAACGCTAACGATTTTGATGACAAAGTCACTCAAAATAACCAAGGTGACAAAATGGAGAATTAATAATAATAATAATAATAATAATGACTGAGTCTTCAGCAGCGTCAAGAGAATTACTTCAACAGATCGTCACTAATACAACACCGTCAAAAACTACTATGATATCATTAAGTTCGACCAATCCTGAGTTTAGCGTTAACTTTCCAACCGCAATTCCTGCAAAAGAAATAGCGCTAGCACAACTACGAGTTTATTATAGTTGGCCAAATATTAGATCAAAATCGTTTGGTGGACTACAGCCAAATAATTCGCTGGTATTTGCAAATAAGAACAAACCTGATGGAACTCCTGATTGGCAAGTAGTTAGCATTCCAACGGGCAGTTATCAAATAGAACAAATCAACGATGAGTTCCAACGCAGAATTAAATCTATTACAGGAAAAGAATCCAAAATAGCAATTACTGTTTACGAACCAACATTATCAGCGGTGATTGAAATAAATTCTCCTGATTATGTTGTAGATATTTATCAAAGTTCGATCAGATCAGTATTAGGTTGGCCTGAAGTTGCACCGGTTTATAAAGGCCCACCAGAACCACAACGATCTGATTTCGTTATAAATGTTGAAAAATTTATAAAAATCCCAGAATATCGAAAAACTTATCCATTTATAGAGAATCCGGATGCTTATCGTGGTTATACACATTATACTCATTTTGTAGATTTCATTCAGGGTAAGAAAGGTACAACAAGAATAGCAACAATTAACGTTGAAGAAATTAACTCAAAATCAAGACCAATTAAATCTGAACATGAACGTGTACTAAATGATCTAAGAAATTTATTTTCCAGCATCAACACTTTTTATGACGATGATTTAAAAAATCAAATAATTGAAACAATACAACATTTGAATCAAGTTGCATCAGACTTAGAATATGTAAATAAGGCTATCGTTGACAGAGAAAAAACATTAAACGCACCGGCAGATAGATTTTTTAATACTTACATAGTTAATGAAGACAGCCCAATTCAACGTGTAAGTTATAAACGTTTATTTACAACAGTGTTTCTTAAACATTATGGAATTACAGAAGAACAGCTACCAACATTTATAATTCCGGGATTTAACTCTGAAGAGCTAAAGAAATCAGTTAATGATCTTATTGATGAACATTTTCAAAGAATATGTGATTCATGGAGAAAATTAATACCTACACCAATCATTCTTAAATATAATAATGATCCACACGGTGGAGGTCGTCATATTTCTCCTGATATTGTTAATATAACATCAACGATCGCAGTCAATTTAGTATGTAACGTAATTGATGGCAGCTATCAAGTAGATCTTGAAAAATCCACTCAAGCTCAACAAGAATATATATTATATTCATTTAGTCCTCAAGTACCCCCAGGGTGGTTAATTGTATCTGAGCCAATTAATCCAGTTTATCTACGTGTACATAATCCATTATTGTCAAGAATAAATTTCAAGCTTGCTGACCAGACAGGACACATTTTGGACTTAAGACAAGAATCACTGAATATTAATCTATATGTACGCTCGTAGAAAGTCCGAGTAAATATTTCCTGCTATAATCAAGGGGAAAAAAAAATAATCTGATTCTGAAATAATATAATTATTTTTTTTTTTACTGATTTTTCTCATTCTGATGGGCTAAATGGTACTCTGATTAATAAAATTGTTATAAATTTCACATTCTGATGGGCTAAATGGTACTGTGATTAATAAAATTGTTATAAATTTCTCATTCTGATGGGCTAAATGACGATAAATATTTTATTCCACCGCCTAATTCTGAAATAATATAATTATTTTTTTTTTACTGATTTTTCTCATTCTGATGGGCTAAATGGTACTCTGATTAATAAAATTGTTATAAATTTCTCATTCTGATGGGCTAAATCGTACTCTGATTAATAAAATTGTTACAAATTCTTCAATCTGATGGGTTGAACAATACTCAAAATCATTAAAATCTGATAATATATGTTTGAGGCAATTGTACATATAATTAAGCGAGATAACTTTGCTCTCTCTCTGCAGAGCAAATTAAACGATTATCTCCATTACTACTACATTTGATTTACAGACGACGAAGATATTTTGTTTTCGTTAATTATTTAGTGATTTATTTGTTCTCTGTAAGCAATTAGTTGTTAGAGAAACAGCAATTTGTAACAGAGAGGGATATTGATGCATCTTTTGACTCTGATAACCTTAAATTCACGTCCGTTTATACAAGTGCGTTGAATTATAAATCAGAGTTATTTTTAGCTCTTATAACACATGTATTTTGACCTAACGAACGATAACTCATACAGAAAATGTAAGATGCGATTATTTTATGAATTATGTTTGAAAAATTGAAGTAAATTCACGCTACAGTTCTACAATAAATGATTTTATTCTATTAGTAAATACAAGTCCAGAGTAATCACATGTGAGACAGTGTAAATAGTTATATGCTTAAATTTAACTGTATATTCATAAGAGATGCAGTGGCCGAGGTGTTAAGGCGTTTGCACGTAGATCAAGTTCTGTAGACTCTCTGTGTGTTCGAGTCTCCAAAAAATGCTAAAGATATATTATCTTGCATTCGGCGATGGATGCTATTAATTGGGGGAACCCGGAGAATTTCCTCGAAATCCACAACAGACAAAATACACTCTCCTATCATACACCCTTGTGGTGGGTGTACTTTTGCACTCCCTGGGGTTTTGTATGGGGGAGAGTGTACAAAATCTGTTGGACGTAGACAAGATTCCCTCGTCATCACCATTGCATATATTCATATTCATACAATCATACAATTATATATTCATTAGGATAAGTTTATGTGTTTGTGCCGTCCATTAGGATAAGTTTATGTGTTTGTGCCGTCCATTAGGATAGGTTTATGTGTTTGTGCCGTCCGCAAAAAATATAATCAAAATCATAATCATGTGTATATAATCATAATCATACAATTATATATTCATTAGGATAAGTTCATGTGTTTGTGCCGTCCATTAGGATAAGTTTAGGATAAGTTTATGTGTTGTGTCTGTGTCGTTAGTAAAAATTACGGATCACCCTCTGAGCTTTCTAGGATGTTGTTTGACAACGTAAGGGTTCACATGGGGGTTGAGTATGTATACATGTGTTTCGTCTAATTTCGAATATCCTCTGAGGTTTCTAGGATGTTGTTTGACAACCTAGGAGTTCACATGGGGATATATTTCGAATGCCCCTGAGCTTGCTAGAATGTTGTTTGGCAATCTAGGAGCTCATATGGGGTTGTGTTGTGATTATATGTTTTGTGGATATTTTTTATTTTAAAGAAATATTTATTATATAATAAACCATGAAAACGTTAATGATATTATTTCTGCTATTAAAAAATTAAAACATGACGGAATAAAAATATCTGATAATCTTGATCCTCAGAAAATTATGTGTGATTTTGAATTATTACAACATCGAAAATTCGAGAATAAATACACAGTGCCATCCAATTATAGATTCGTGAAATCAATTTATCAGTCTATATTAGAATCCTTGGCAATGGTAAACGACACACAGGTGAAGCTATTTGCATCTCTTGCACGTTCAATCGAAAAAATAAGAACTGAATTGTCTCACGAGTACGAAAGAAAAAAGATTGTGGACAATCGTGTAATGCAATTGAGAAAAATTATGTTATTTGATTCTGTCAAAAATGAAAGTGACACTGACAGCAGCGACAGCGAAGGTGGACCCCTCACTGTAATTGTGGCTAAACAAAAACCCTGGCAAAATTGACAGAGTCGAACTATGCAGTAAAAACAAAAATATTTATTTATTCTGTTTTTTGTTAAGAGTACAGAGTTATCTGATATATTCAAATATTATCGACTGATCATATTTTATTGAATATGCAGATTTGTATGTTTTATTTACAACAAATTGTACTGAAGCAGGATTGATGCAAAAATATCTGGCAGCTGCATTTATTGATGGAAAAGTTATTTCTTGGCCTGTTTCTGTATTTGTGGCTTTAATAGCTCTCTTTTTAAATACTTTACACCTTCCTGAATTTCCACGTGCAGAATTCTGACTGTGTAATAGCTTGCAGGTTACATAGATGATTATTTTTGGGATTTCCATCAACGTGATCAACTACAAGTCCATTTTTAATCAATCCATAAACACATTCGAATATGAATCTATGTGAGAAATAATCGTTTTTCCCAGCACGGAATCTAAAATAACCAAATTTATCAAGGCTAGCAACTGTTTTTTTTTAATCGACAGTGTCTGATTACACCATCTCGAGACACCTCATAATTTTTAATGATTGGATGTGTTACAAATTCGTTTTGCTCCATTTATATATATAATATTATTTGTTTAAATCATTGTTTTGAAATCTGGCCAGATAATCTTCTACGGTTTTCATAGGAGATTTACCTGACAATGTCAAAGTATTATTTTTTTTTTGTCATAATATCGTTTTAATTCTCTATATTTTTTACCGCCGCATTTTACACATAACTGAGTTTTTCCTCTGACTCGAACACCACATTGCACACACGGTTTTGTTCCTAGACTACCATTTTTAACGCTTTGCTTATGGTAGCAGCAGAATTCATTCACGCATGCTTTGTTACAAGGAGGAGTATATCCAATTTTGAGCCAAATACATCGATTCCTTGTTTGAATCATGATATATATATACTAAAATTTAATTTAAATATTTGTCTTAATTATAATAATGGAGGAATTATCCATCATTGAGCCTTCCGCAATCTCGGCGGGAACTAGGTTTGATCTTGACAGACTATCAGAATATAAATTTAGTGTTTCGATGCAAGATCTAGCCTTAACAAATGAGGATATAACCAAACGTATCCGTGAAGCCAAGAAGGAATTTCATGACAATGGTGCGGCTCATGTGTGGTCAACATTTAGGATCGGAAATATTGTCGATACTATAATGAATGACAAACGAGGAAGAATGATTATTAACCACCTTGATGTTCAAAAATATTTTATTTTAATAAAATTTATTGTAAGGACAGACGACGATACTTGGATTATTCGTGACAAGCGTGATCCAGTCCGTATGCAGTCGGGTAATAATATTGTCATCTTGAGTAATAAATCCAAACCCGGAATACTGACTGGTATTGACAAACCGTATTATGAACGAAGATACCTGTGACTGCGGTTGTATATGCAATATATCCGCTTAATAATAAACCTAGCGTTGCGGATCTCAAACCGATGAGACTGTCAGAGTCAAGAATAAACTGTGTAGCTGAACGAGTTACAGAACATTTCACAAACGCGATACGTGGTAATGGTTTAACAGATTTACGACGTAAAAAAAGAAATGCATGGGAAGAAGCAGTTAAAGATACTGGAACATCTATTAAATATGTTGCTGAGTTGGGAAAGCTATTAAAATTTCCAATAACAGTGAAGACGTTCACAGGAGAGATTTTATATAAATCGAAATATGAATCAAGAGGAGCTTCGATAGATATTATTGATCACAATGCACATGCATGGACTAATGCTGTAACAATATTTCCACGAGACAGAACGGTTAAATTTTATGATGGTCATATATATGATTTTATCAAAAATATCAGTAAAAGTGACCCTGTGTCTGTTTGGTTATTTCAAAGTTCAGAATATGATTATCATGATCAGTTTGTACGGCCTAATAGTGATATTTATCGTACAGAATCTGTTCATGTAGAAATGGAACATCTTGCGCTGAAATATACTTCTGACGATGTCAAAGTTAGACAATTACTGAATAATTGTTTTACAGTTCCATCAGTTGCTGCTTACTTCGCTCAGGAGAAAAATGCATGGAAACCGACACGATCAGAATTTATTGAAGATATCCAGAAAAGTTGTATAGAATATGGACACGGTGGATTATGGAATACTAAATACAAGTATAACGACGTTATCTCAGTTGATATGGTAGCATGTTTTCCTGGGAGTTTTCTTGGATACGGAGGATGTTCTAAATACTTTAAGAGATTTGGACATCCATCACATGAGATGACCAGAGTTGCTATAAACGGACATTTACCAGATTTTGACTTAACCGGATTTGCCTATATAGAATCAAATTCGAGTTTACAGAAGATCTCCATCCGATTACTTATGCTTGGTTTGGAAGACATTTTTCAGAAAAATGTTGGGTTCCAATAGTACTATTGCGATATATGCTTGATGCTGGAATTTTAATATCATTACAGGTGAGTGAGGCAATTATATCGTATAGTTCACAGAAGCAAGTTTGGTTACCAGAACCGGATAGATTTAATATCGATGATGCCAGGAGAGAATTTCCTGATCTCAATGAAGATAACATTATTAAAATTATTAATAATATACGTAAATGCAGAGATGAGCATGATGAGAAAGTTGCAAAAGATCTCGGTAGAAAGATAATTGGTAAATTTACTCAAGGAGGAGCATATGATCATAAAAGACACTGTACAAGATTGATTATGGACGATGCTGAACTCGATTTTATAATCGCTGATACAACGGAAAAAACACATTTATAAGCCGATGTAATGCTTATTTATCAGACTGAACCAAACTAGGTACAATTGTGAGCTATCTTGATGGTGATTCACCGCAATTTACTCATTTAAAATCTTCAATGCTAGCCTATGTTTCGATAAATCTACTGTCTATGATAAATAGATTTCCTCGTTATGCTATCAGAGTCGCTACGGATTCGTTTTATATACATAAAAATATACAGATTTGTTAAAACCGCTACTTGGTAATGGTGAATGGGGATCATGGAGAATAAAACAAGAAAATATACTTAGTTATTCTGAATCTGCCGACGTTGAAATTAAGGAAATATATTACAAAAATAATAATCAAATATCAGAATTGTCATCGCACCATCTGTGTATGATCCTGTGGCTAGACATAAGACTGTTTATCTTAATGGATGCGGTGGTTCAGGTAAAACAACTCGTGCGATTAAATTATTCCTGAACAACCATTCAGATATAATTGTTTTGACACCGACACATAAACTCGCCAGAGAAATAAAAGAACGAGGAGTAAAATCATGTACATACCATAGTTTCTTCAGATGGTGCGGAGACACATGGACTTCTGAGCGAATGGGTGAGAAATATATACCTAAATATATTATATGGGACGAGATAGACACGGTGTCGTTAGAAATATTAAAAACATTTCTTGATTGGTTATTAACAAAGAATACTGCTGTAATTATGTGTGGTGATCATGGTCAACCACCACCCTTTATTGGACAGTCACCACATGAATGGCTGAAGAATAATGTAGATTATTATGAAGAAATAACTGATGACCATAGAGCTATTGATGAACCGCTGAAAGAACTTAAAAGGTTAATCAGACTACAGCCAGATAAAATACAATGTGAGATAATGCGTAAAGTAATTCCAGAAACTAATATAAATGATTTTTTGAGTTTATGGAGACCTGCTGATTTGATAGTTGCAAGTAGAAAAATAGTTCGTGATAAACTACAGGAGAAATTATTTCTGTTACATAAAGAAAAATTCTCAGATCTACCTGTACCATTATGTTATCGCCCAGCAGATTCTCGACGACAAAATATTGATGTTGAAATTCCTGGTGGTGGGATACAAAATCTTGTCTTGAATGATATTGTTTTGGTTGCTGTTGGTGTTGTTAAGAGTGCATTGAGAATGGATAAATCGCCGTGGACGTTAGGATACGCTATAACGATTCATTCGTAACAAGGATTAACTATTTCTGATACAAATATCTGGATTGTCGATGATCGGATCGAATGGTCAAATTTAGTCTATCTCGCAGTATCTCGAGTCAGAAGAATATATCAACTACATAGGGTTATTATGAATTTTACAGAAAATAATGATCAAACTGTTAGTAATGACGTAATAAGAAAAAAACTATCTGGTTATAAGCAATGTGACAAAAAAAATAAGCGTGACTTTGATATTGATACTGAGTTTATTATAACACTAAAACAACAACAGAATAATCATTGTGCAAGCTGTAACGCAGTAATGTTATGGCAGTATTCGAATAATAATCCAAGACAATTTACCGTAGACAGAATTAATAGTGATCTTGGTCATACACGTGATAATGTGATGCTGACCTGTCTTGAATGCAATCGACGTAGAGGTGCTAATTTACATAAGTGAAGGTTGTGGTAATTGTGTGTCTTTAGGAATTACCTGTAATTGTTCACGTACAAATCCACGTTGAGGAGCAGTTGAATCTAGTCTGTAGATTGCAGGTCTACCAGTGGATCTTACCACGCTAGAAATTGTATGTGTAGTCACACTCCAGATAGGATCAGTTGCTCTTTTTTTACCACCTTCAAGTTCACCAGGTTCGTATAAATATCTTACAGTTACATTACCTAATACTGGCTGAGAGAAAGATTCACGTCGTTGTATTGGTATATATTTTTTTGTGATCGCATTAGAAGGTTTCATGGAAGTTGAACGAGTAATTTCATTATTCAATGCAGTTATCACACTTGGTAACCTTGCAACCCATTCACGAGATCTCTCACCGGACTTAAAGTCAGTAGATATTTCCTTTGCATACTGATATCCAAATAACCGCTCAGCAAGTGTTCGATTAAATCGTTCAACGATTGCCTGATCACGATGAATTTCAGTGTGTCCTCGTCTGATTTTAACGTTATGTTTCTTCATCAACAATAATACTGCACCAAGAAATTCTTTGCCAGGATCAACTTGTAATAATTGTGGCCATCGTAGACCACCACGTTGATAAATTCGCTCAAACGCAGATGCAGCTTCAGATGCTGTTTTTGTTGATAATGGTTCCGCTTTATATCTACTTGCAACGTCAACGACAGTCAATGCGTATTTATATGTGCGTGATTGACGTCTACCAATTTTAATGGTGTCATGTGGTAAAAATAAAATATCTGCTTGATGAACTTCATTAGGGGTGCTGACACCAAAATGTGCGTACTGAATTTTTTTTAGGTGGTGGTAGATAAATTTGCCATATTGCCTGTCGTGCTAACCATGCTGCAGCAACATCACGTGAGACTTTTGCTGCTTCAGCAAGTTTAGTAATCGCTGCTCTGCCCCTCCAATATCCTTTTGGGCTATAATAAATGGATTCCATTATAATAGTTATATAATTAATTACCAGCCCCTAACATTATTTTACCTTTCATGGCAGTTTTTACTAGAAAACTAGCGAGTTTTTCTCTGACAGATTTATTGGGTATAGAATTTAACGCATGTATCAATTTTACATCTGCGAGATGCCGTTGTTGTAAATCTTTACTTTTTTACGCAACGTCATGAACATGACACGCTTGATCAGTCTGATTTATTGGATACTCTCCTGGTCTTGGTTGATCTTGATCATCAAGTCGGATATCAAGTCGAGTTCCAGGACCACAATAATTATATCCAGGAAGATGTTTCTCACCGGGGTATTTAGCCCATGGAGCTCCTGGTAATTTCCCTAATGAAGAGGCGATATCTCCACCTGTCTTTGATAAAATAAATTTGTATTTTTTTGTACCACATTTCACACACTTGCCTGTAATTGCACATCTTTTATTCTTCGTTGTTATTGTTGTTAATTCGGCAGTAGGTGTAGGTGCTCTACATCGAACGCAATATAAATCCATGTCATTTATTATATGGATATAATTGACTTTTCTGCGACACAAAAACAGGAACCAGTAAAGCATCATCCAGCGTTACCGAATTCTATCAGAATGATTATAATAGGCCCATCTGGATCAGGCAAAACACAATTATTGCTTAATCTGATAATGAGATAGCTGAAGTGGGATAAATTATATTTGGTAGCACCATCTGTAGATGACCAGAGGTGTTACGAAGTACTTAAAGATTTTAATAAAAATGCAAAATTATTGGACGAAAACGGTAATGATGTTGTTGACTTTATTACCGATATTGATGAAGCCCCATCTGTAGATGACCTAGATGGATTTATTAATAATTTAGTGGTGTACGATGACGTTATGCTGGACAAACAATCAAATCCAGCTAGAATATTTTCTCGAGGTAGACATAAAAATACTGACGTGATTTATATTACTCAGCGATATACACAAATTCCAAAAGTGATCAGAGATAACTGTAATATTTTAGTCGTGTTTAATGGAGTAGATAATTATACCTTACAAAATATTTATTATACTTGGTGTTCAGGGGATATGGATATGATTAAGTTTAAAAACTTCTTTTCAAAAGCACAAGCTGTTCCGTTCGGATTTATTACAATAAATTTACATGACCCAAGATCTAGATATCGTATAGGTCTGGATAAAATCTTTGGTTAATTTATAGCAGCAGGAAGGGTGAACAACCAAAATTGAGTGACCCGTCGAGTAAACGAGTCGCATAAAAATCTAAAAAAAATACGTCAACGATAGAGTAACAAAAAATGAGTTAACCCAGACGATTTATTGTCTGTTTTCAACCGTATGGAAATATAATCGGTCAGAGGCTTCAGTTTAACGCTATTGGCCTTATTTTTCAGCATCTGTAGGAACCTTATGTTTTAGACGATTCAGACAAGTGGTCTGTTCACCCTCCCTGCAGCTTATTTTTATACGAAACATACGAAATGTTTTTCCCCTAATTTCCAAGTATTTAGAAATAATATGCTATGGTAACTCTTGAATTCAATATTCAATACATTGATAATATTTACCCCACAATCAATTGAAGCCTATTGTAGTTTTATTCTTTTCATGAAATTTTCGATTTCAAAGAGATATTTTATCAGCCAGTAAACTTGTTAAATTTCCAAAAACCTTTACCGCTAATGGAAATATGTGAATATAAATGCAGTATTATGATTGTGTGGTCAGACATATAACTTGGTTCAATTATCACTTTTACTACGTTTGGAATAAGAAATTCAGACACAAGAAAATAATCCAGTCTAGCTTATTTTATATGACATTTTCTTCTCCATGTATATCTCTTTAATCCTGCATTTAATGCCCTCAATATGGATCAACGGAACCTAAGATTTCTTGTATCCTTAATAATTCATTCCTAGCTTTACAGTTATTGATATTTTGATGAAACTCATTTTGGATCTTGAACCAAGTTAAGGTCCCCACTTATAATAGTACATATTCGTAGACAAATATCACACACACACACACACACACACACACACACACACACACACATATATATATATATATATATATATATATATATATATATATATATATAGTAAAATTTTGGACAATCATTATATGGCACATATACATGAATCCTCTGTTGTAATATCTAATGCAATAAGATTAGCATCAGGGTTCTTTGTACATTATTTGATATCATACTCAAATTACATAACCTCATCGTGCCATAATGTATTAAATTTTGTCCTCACTAAAATATACATGGAGACATTGGTTGGTAGATAGTATGTTATATCTGATCTATCGATTTCCATTATAAGAGTATAAATTCCTGATATGATTGGAAAATTGCTAATGCTGCGTTAAAAATCAAAATCTCACACACCAACACATGAAATGTCCCACGCTTTGTGATCAGCTGGAGTGAATACCAATACCAGATATTATTAAGAGATTATACACATATTAAGAAAACCAGAGACTTGATCTATGCAAGTGAAATGTACACCCTGAACTCTCTAGACTAGAAAAGATTACAATGACTTGATATATGCCACGGAAATGAACATACAAAACATCTCTCTCTCTCTGTCTCTCTCTCTCTCTCTCTGAACAGACTGCAGTATTCAAACATTTAAACATATACGATTTTATCTAACTGATACAAGACAGAAGAGAAACATTACCGGGTTGAATATATATATATATATATATATATATATATATATATATATATATATATATATATATATATATATATATATATATATAAAGAATCCTCTCTATATATCTGTCTATCTGTTTATGGAGTCTATCACTCTGAATGCCGGCATACATTTATGTACGTCGGTAGGCTGGTATGTATCATGTCTATCAATGTGACCGTTATTGGGATCTGAAACACGCGAAAATAAATATATCGTTTGCGTGTGTAGGTGAGAGAAATTTTATAAATATTTTGTATTCTCTTGAACATTTAGGGACATTGAAGATAACATAATCTTTATTCCCTAATAGTCCTGCAGACCGATATGTCCCTACAATTCAGGTATCCAACACATTGTCTCTTGTTGGAAGATTAATAAGCCACTGGTAACCAAATTAATCATTTGGTATCCAACACATTGCATATTGTTGTAAGATTAATAAGCCATTTGTTATTCAATACATTGTTTCTTGTTGTAAGATTAATAAGCCATCTGGTATCCAACACATTATCTCTTGTTGTAAGATTAATAAGGCAGTTGGTATCAAACACATTGTCTCTTGTTGTAAGATTAATAAGCCATTTGTTATCCAATACATTGTCTCTTGTTGTAAGATTAATAAGCCATCTGGTATCCAACACATTATCTCTTGTTGTAAGATTAATAAGCCACTTGGTATCCAACACATTGTCTCTTGTTGTAAGATTAATAAGCCA
>JAECUM010054203.1:0-17037 GCA_016617855.1 Megalonaias nervosa
CTAAAATATGACACCCATTACTTAAATAGTCGGTACTGAATGGTTACATGAGCTGTATGATCTATACTATAAACCTGATGACTGACTCCTCTGCAAGTTATATATCATTAACTCTTGTATACTGGATTCATTTGATCTTGATAGTGACTGTTTGTTGATACATTATAATTACATTTTTGCACCATGCAGCACCAACCTTCACAACAACAATTTATTTTTAAAAAGCTGTGTCCACATTCATTATGAAACGTTTTCAAAATTGGTTTTCTGAGGATTTGGCAGTTGTGATTAATATTTGTGGTAATGAATTCCAGTCTTTAGTTGTTTTGGGGATAAAGCTAAATTTGTACCTAACAGTTCATGTATATGGTATCATATATGAATCTTCATGTTGAATTCTATCAGTTCGTTTTGGCTTGCTTAAGTTGTTATAGGGTATTTTTGCTTTGTTTTTCAAACTTGCTGAAAAGTATTAATCTATTTTCCAGTCTACATTTTTTTAATGGTTTCCAAAACAAATTTTTCTATTTTGTGGTCATACTTCCTGGGGTATGATCATTAGCGCCTGTAACAAACCTGCTTGCTTCTGGATTTTCTCAATCT
Organism: Megalonaias nervosa; assembly: GCA_016617855.1. Classification (NCBI taxonomy): domain Eukaryota; kingdom Metazoa; phylum Mollusca; class Bivalvia; order Unionida; family Unionidae; genus Megalonaias; species Megalonaias nervosa. The sequence continues at coordinate 604 of JAECUM010054203.1, forward strand.
CATCTACTAAAACATGTGAAATGGGGACCAAATCCTACAAGCACATCCCGAAATAGGTCTAAACCCTTGTAAGCTATTCTTTTGCAGTTTGTGGGCAAGATGACAGGTTACATTTTAAAAGAGCTAAAGTATGATTTGCTTTCATACATTACTTTTATGTCATAAACTCACAGTTCTTGAGAGAATGTATCATTCATAGAATTGTCACAAGGACACCATTTGTTTACACTGATCAACATCAAGTCATGCAGACAGAAATATTTATCGAAAATCCTATTATTCTCATTTGTGAAATAAAACAAAGATATATACCAAGAAAAAAATGCATTTCACTAATTCTCTTCTTTCCAATCAGTAAGTCCTCATAAAAACCCATTCTCTTATTTCCAATCAGTATGTCCTCATAAAAACCCTTATCAGCTATTCTGACTGGGTAAATTGAATTCCCGCCCTAAAAAACATCCAGTTTGCTACTCAACATGTGTTAGCCACATTTCTCACAGCTGACTACTGTAACATCAGTAAAACTGTTTGGAAAGGTGTACAACATTATAAAGTTTTATATAAATCTGTCATAAGTGATATTCTGATGTGCTTCTTTTGTTATTCAGGGCCTTCTTTTATATTTAAAGTTGGAGGATGAGCAAAGTAGGTAGGGGTTTATGAGACTTCCCTCCCCAATGGGGATACAGGGTTGTTTTTTTTAAGTAGCTGGGTGTAAAGTACGTAAAGTAAAAGTAGCCAGGTAAATCACCCAGCTCCTGGCTGAAAAGGAAAGCCCCATTTTTAAACTCTGTGGAAATCTACAAGAAATATAATTTATGAGATATTTCACAACTAAATCAGTATCATGTATATTATTTCTTATTTCACAAAACTGAAGTAGGATTTTTATTTGATGAATAAGAAACTTTATTTTATCAATAAATTTTCAATCAGCCTTTCAGAGAATCTTGATACTTAACTTGTTTTAACCAATTTATTATTTATAAAATGGTTTGGAAATGGTAAGAATTACAATAAATGAAATTAAAACCATTACTTGTAACATATGTCTTCTGTCTCTGAATATTTGCACTTTTAGAGACATAAGTTATGAAGGATGCAAACCAGTTTTAAAATTTAAAAAATACAGTACTTTCAAAGATTTGGGTTCTGTACAGTAACAGTGCACTGGAAAATATAGTCCTACACTGTAAGACCTCGTCCTTGATATTTATGTTTTGGATGTCGAGGTCTTATTGCCTAAATGATGGCGCTGTGTATTATGTTTTTGACATTGTAACGAAAGTCAAATTTTCAGGAATATCTCTCACACTTGGCAGCCCATATCGGTGCTTTTAAAAAATTAAAGTTATAATGTATAAGTCAGACTTTACTTACTCTGATGTTTTTTTCCTAAGAAATTCAAATTCTCACAAAAGCAAATGGACCTGTTTTCAAGTTTCATTGGCCTACATTTCAGTTGGCTGGAAAGCGATGAAAGCTGGGAATGCTGAAATCGGGTTAAGCTTTAGTATTATTCTTTAATGAAACAAATAAAAATATATAACGCCTATTGGAACTGTAAGCAATGTTTTGTTTGATTCAAGAAACATATCCCCCACATGAACCTACTTGGCATACCTCGACTAATGTCACATTTCAACAAATTCAAATATATGTCAACAGAACATGAAAATGCGTCCATTTGCAAGTGTTAGATTTTGATTCCACCAGGATAAAAACAGCACAGTAAGCATATTAATTACATATCAATTTGTGGAAGAGTGTCGATATGGGCTGCCAAGTGTGTGAGATGTTCCTGAAATATTGACTATTTGTTTTGATGTCATTTGACATCAGAACACGCTATACAAGGCCGTTATTTGGGCATTAAGACACAGCACTAAAACATAAATAACATGTGATATGTCTTACATTGTAGGACTATGCAAAACAATCATCCACTAAATCTAATTTTTTAATCATAACTCAACATTTTTATCATAATACAAACATGATTTTCCCCAATTTGATTATTTTAGAATTTGCGACAAAAACTGCTCTAAAATAAAGATTATAATAAATGTAATAAAAAAAAATTAGGAATGCTCAGTAACTTTTTGTAATATCATTAATACATATTTGTGCGCGTTATATCACATATTTGTAAATAAGATTTATTAAATCCAAGCAAAGTTCCCTCTCTAACCGAAATTACTAGTCTTAAACCTATTTTATTCCACGATCATGACGATACGTGCTATCAATAAATGGCAAGCATGACCAAACACGATTACAGTCCAGTGTATCCAGAGTCTACACAACGAAGGTCATATTCTTACCATAACTTCTGTAGACAACGAACAGAGGAGGTATAAATGTAAGAGCTAAGATAAACAGCATCATCAGGGAAGCTTTAGAACAGATGTTCGTCTTGTAACGACGAAACTCTGGGTGGGAAAATACTTCGTACACCGCCATTTTCAAACAATATAGTTTCGCACTAAAGTTTTCAACAAAACTGATTGGTCTAAAAATGAGAACTAAAAATCCGAACAAATGGCCGCGCAGACATGGAACGCTACGGTGTTTATCAACACCGAAATAGTCAGAGTATGGATAATGTCCAAAACTGTAAAGGTAGCTGCAGATTTTAACATCTCACTGGACAGTTTTGTGTCTTTATTCCGCAAAAATAAGTTTTAGTTTATATCTGTAATGTATAATTATTCTCATTTTTCTGCAATCTTCTATCGCCCATGACAATTCGCCACAAAACTGTACTGGTATAACGTGACCTTAATTAGGAAATTTTCATTTACTCCATCTTTTCAAATGCCCAGTGGGATTTATTTAACGAAAGGGAGAGAAATGAAATAGCGGCAGGCGAAATGGAATCAACAACATATTCATTTTGGTGTATGCTTTGGAAATTAATAACATAAATATAGCAGCAGGGAGGGTGAACAGACTCTAATTGGGATACCCTGGAATTGTAAAAATAAAGCTTCCTACGGAAAACTACGAAATATATAAAATTACGCTAATAAACTCCAATAAACTCGTGATAAATCCGTGTGGGGTAGCTTGCGCTTTTGAGAAGAAATTTTTTAATTTAATCATATCCATATCCCCTGAACACCAAGTCTGATGAATATTTTGCAGAGTATGTGTATCGACTCCATTAAACACAACTAAAAGATTACAATTGTCTCTGATCACTTTAGGTATTTGAGTATATCGCTGAGTAACATAAATTTTATCGGTATTTTTGTGTCTGCCTCGGGAAAATATCCAAGCTGGATTTGATTGTTTGTCCAGCATCACATAATTATATACTGCGAGATTATATTGTCTGCTTGATATTTGTCCGTTACTGAGGGTAGCGTTTTGCCTACTTGACTACTGTTGTTAAGTTTTTAAGAAGTTTACTTGAATTTCGTTCAAGATCTAACTTTGTTTATGAGTTAGTGACTTTCAATTAGAAACGACCAGTTTCTAGAATATCCCGTTGCGTCATAGGTTAGGTTACATTTTGTATATAAATAGAGGTTTTGTAAACAACAACTTCATTCCGGTTCTATAATCAATCTGTTTAAACACTTTTAGTTGTGTTCCGATGTAATTTGAGAGGAATTATTTAATTAAATTATTCTCTGGAATTACCAAGTGCTCATTGACTTTTAGACTAAGACACTACTTTGGGATTACTGAGAACCCATTCAAAGACATTCTGGATTATATCATTTGCGATACATCACGACATTGACGACTATCGGAATTCATTCGGAACATTATATTTTTATGGAGTTGTAATAGAACATTTAGGATATACTGTGTCTTTTGAATGCTCACTTTGTATTGTACATAAATAAATCATTTCTTGATTTTACTAAACTTTTTGGCTCTGCTTCTTTATAATACAAAGCTTATGACCCAAGAGTCGTAACAATATGAAAACTAAAAGATGAAGTAAGCTTTTCAATTACTGAGGAATCTGTAGGCCTTTCGAATAAGATGTATTCGTTTAAAAGAGGTAAAAGAACTAATGTAAACAAGTAGAAAATACATCTGTTAATGATTTAAAATTTCGAGAATACAAATGCTTCTATAATTGCAAAGAAAATTATACCAGTTTTCAAATCATCAGATCTTTCGAACACGAGAATTAAACTTTCGGTACAAACAAGTAAGCAATGAATGCCTTTGAAGGCAATTATAAATTTAGCAAACAACATTGGAATATTACCTTACTGATATTTTAACCAGTAAAATTATTTGCAAACATTTTGGCAAATAAATACGTTTCATAAAAAATTGCTGTTGCGAAATATGTGTACTAATGGATATAAATAAAGGAAACTTTCGAAGGCATGCAAACTATCCTTGATAATGGACGGATGCGAATATTTGCGAAAAGAAAAAATATCAAGAAGGTTTTTCCAACAGCAGATGCTTCGAGATCAACCTATTACAAAGTCATGAATGAATGCATGCAACAATAAATCTCGATCAAGTAAAAGGTGACACCATGAGTTACTGCACATGACTTTCTATAAAATACTTGAATTTTTGTGCAGGAAGGAGGTCCATGGGGGTGACACCATGAGTTACCGCACTGGGTGACATCAACCCTCGTGACGCCACTGACCCCAACGCTTGCCATAATGATAGCTATATTTGGTCCTGGTATCTTTGTCAACAGTCGGGATTATGAAATGTAATACACAGGGGCTCGTATCGTTGCTTACAATGTAACTATATTAGTATATATGTGTGACGGGAAAAATTGTAAACAACGACATGAACCCCTGTGATGTAATAATATAGAGTGGATTATATTAGCTACTTAAAAGCCTAAAATACTGACAACCACCATATCGGTCGTTGAGAGGAAAGGGATCCACGCATAGTGATAGCGTATTCCCGTAACAATCAGCGTTTTGAGAAAAAGAGTTGAATGTCAAAGCTCGAGCTTATTGTATGCATAGACCTATAGAACGGACATAGCAATGTGGTCTTTACGGGCCGTGTTCCTTCCATGCTCTATATTTATTGCACAAGGCATGTTTAGGTGCAAAATCACGCAAAAACGAAGCAAAGTAAGCGCTTTTGCCCATCCAGTATGAATTGATCGATAAACTGTGTACATTTGCACGCAGGAGTTTAATTTAACAGCGAACTGAGATTTACTGCGAACAAGTCGTGGCCGACTCTATTATAATATCACAAAAATGGCAGAGAACTGACAGTCGTTTCCATGGCTTACAAAAGTTATTGTCTGTTTGGAGATATGCCTGTGACTGACACCAGATTTATTAAAGGGTGCATTTATCTCCTATTCCTGTAGATTTAGAAGACCTCAAGCTATTGTACAACATATATGAACAAATTTTTTCTCAACTGAATCTTTCAACTTCAGATACAAAAAAGTTGGTGTAAGTAATCGGTTAAACTAACTGTTTAAAACTGAATATCGGGCCCGTCCTGAGCTAATGAATTTAGGTCCACTATCAAAGCACTGCTGTACAATCTCCTACTTTGACCTCAAGTTCAACGGCTCAGCGAGCATATCGCAGAATGAATTGTTCAGCTTCAAAACAATTTATCCAATGTCTAGAAAAAAAATCATGGGGTTTAGGGAATATAAGCAAATGAAAAAACATGAAGCAAAACCTAAATGCAATTTTGTCTACGACTGTGACCTTGACCCGAAGATCAAAGAAACTAGAGCGCAGAGGAATCATCTTAGCTTCATAATGACCCCTTAAAGATGTGACGAAAATCTATCAAGAGATTGATGAAATAAAAACTTGAATCAAACCTTAACGCAAATCTTGTATGACTGTTACCTTGACTACAGGGTAAAGGGGCCAAGCGCCCATGTCAGGTAATGAATTCATAATGTTTCTTCCTAAGTGTGAAGAAAATCCATTAAGAGGTTCAGGAGATACAAACAAATGAAAAAAGGAAAACAAAGAAAAACAAAGAAAAGCAACCGCAACCAAATTCTGAACGATAATCTATCATCGGGGTCATATATATATATATATATATATATATATATATATATATATATATATATATATATATATAGAGAGAGAGAGAGAGAGAGAGAGAGAGAGAGAGAGAGAGAGAGAGATTAACGACATAAGCTAATGAAAAACTACAACCAATACCTTCTTTCATAATAATAACGATAAAGAAACTTTCGACGACGGCAGTGATGTTAGTAATAATGTTAACAGGTAACTACTTCGTGTGCTGATTTATCTGGGATTGATTGCGGTGATATGGGTGGGTGGAGGTGGTTAATACTTCTTAACCTGATGTAACGAATTATTTAGTAATAGGCTACAGATTTCATACATGGCAACACAGTTTACAGTTGAACGTTGTCCATCTATGCTCTCCAAATACATACCATTAGGATTCGATTTTTTCTGCTATCAAATTCGTGCATAATTTGTTAAAATTTTCGGCTTGTGCGAACGTATGAGAATGAATCTTTGCAAACAATCTAAGGTGAACAAAAGAGGAGAAAGTTTTGGTAGAGTTATCGGCACTTTCAATTGACCGAAGTAAAATCATTGTTGCTTACAAAAGGCCTGGTTTTGTCATTGATAATGCATGCAACAAACCATGAGGCTGGAAAATGTTGAATCTTTGTAGGCAGCGTATTGATTACCAAAACCACTGTCTGAAGGAGTTTTATGTGGTGTAATTGTGAACTTGAAAGGAGTGTAAACTGCGTAGATAAATGCTGCTTATATCAGACCAGTGAATAAACAAATAAGAGATAAGTGGTATTGGCTGACTCAAGTTAACATTGAGGACTATGTAGGATCACGGTCATGCTATTTTAATCATGCGACGTTTAAGCCGTTAAGTATCAACGTCCATAGGCTGGGATTTTGACCCCTGTGAAAAATGACGTGACCATTTGGTTCGGCTGTTAAGAACGCAAGGTGATAAGGTAAGTGTCAATATAACTTAACCTTGTTACAACAATTCTGTCGTTGTTTATGTCAAGTTATGTTTCAGAATACATTTTCTTTTTACGGTCGATGGCGAGCGTGAAAGAATGAATTGTGAAATTTGTAATTTGTTATGACTGAAAGAGAAACAGAGAGAGACAGAGACAGATTTGAATTGCTTACGAGATATACCACAAAGTTTACCACAAACTGAATTAGATCTAATCTCATATGTAACCTAATCAAACAAACGACAGCTTGGATCATAGGACATTATGCTAAACTGATGTGCTATCGCCTTTCATTTCAGTCAGCATTTCTGTTTAAACGTTGCACATATTTCTTTCCTGGCACTTGTGTTGCCCCGTTTAAAACAGCACATTAGAAAGGGGGAAGAAAAAGGACAAAAGGACAATATATGATCTATACTTGAACTAAAGGGTAGGTATATCTATACTCAAGATTCTTAGTTGTAAAAATGTGTTTTCTGTCAACACCCACACCCAAATATATATATATATGTGTGTGTGTGTGTGTGTGTGTGTGTGTGTGTGTATGGTCAACAAGAGCGTGTGTACAATTAATGGTTATGTTTATATTCAGTTAGTTCTACTGTAGAGTGTTTGTTTAATAGATCTGGTTAGCCCTCGTCTTTATTAATAACAGATACTAAACCGTGGCTAAGCAAACTTTGAATAAAATTGACCAGGAGGCCAGTTGGCTTTGTTAAGGCCACTGTAACCTTGACTTTTAAGCTGTCTATCAGAGATATGTAATTTCTTCCATCAGTTAACGAACGAGTCATCATCATAGTTCTGTTTCATTGTTTGATGTATATTTATACTTATTAGCATAATAATGACCTTAGGTTTAACCTTTTCACCCCAAAATAAAAAGGTTTCTGTTTTGTCTTTACTAAAACCCATTTGCAAACTTTCGGCCAAGTCACGTGGTATAGAGTTAAAATTACCAAACGAAAATCTTTTTTGTCTCACTGTAACCGAACTGCAACATTAACCTTTGATAGTTCGACCCCAAAATCTACAGGAGTATTTATTATCACAAATGCAATCTGTCTAAAGTGTTTGATGAAGGTATGTGGTTTAGAAGTAACATTATTATGGGAAACCATTTCTCTTTTGCATGTCAATGTGACCTTGAATTCGTCCATCTGATCCGTAAATCAAGAGTTTGTTTCTTACTAACAATGCAAACCACCCACAAAGTTTGATCAATATATTCTTTCTAAAATTTAAGTTATTGAAAAGAAAAACAAGACTGTTTCATCTGAGAACCACATAGACCTTGGAATTAATCCTTTTGACCCCTAGACTTCATATGTTTCTTTCAAACTAAATGTGCAAATCATATACAAAGTTTGTTGAAGATACATGGTCACTGCAGGGGTAAACAAATCCATTGCCCGTTAATCAACCATTTGTATAGCCGGTCAACCATTTTTTCCTATGTGAAAGCCGGTCAAACAGTTTTTTCCTATGTGAAAACCCGGTAGGGCAACTAAGAAAATATTTATAAAAAAAAAAAACAAAAACAAAGAAATTATCCTTTTAAGAAATTATAAGGGAATTTTGTATTTTTTCCAGCGACAAATATTTCATCCGTAAATCTGGTACATTAGTGTTGGATGATTTCTATAGGTAAGAAACCTCAATGGTTCCACGTGCGCTGGCTGCTGATTATTTGTTAGGTAATCACATTCCCTATTACTTGCCCCTCGGGATGAAGCCTTAATGAAGCAAGACTGGTGAATGCTCGTCTTTTGCCAACACACCAATATATGGTAGCAGTATCTTTCATCTTTGACTTGACAGACGGAAAGCTTGTAATCTAGTAGTACAATTTTCAGTACAATTGGTCAGTTGAAGAAAGGAAACTTGCTGTAGAACATGCAACAGTTATTTGTGTAGGTTACTTTAGCTAAATTAAAATAGAAAGTATAAAATAATCAAACCAATCGCAGCTGTTGTTGAATGCTATATTGGCTTGTGGGTAATAACTAAGCAGAAATTTCCAGTGGAAAGGTTACAATTTATCTGACAGTTTAGTTACATAAATAATAGTTTGAGATTAGCGACAACGTGAACCGTAATGATATAAACTAAGATAGACATATTTATATATACCGTTTTGGTTAGGGGTGTCCAACATCTAAAAAAGCTGACTGGCAAGAAGACACATAATCAAATAAATCTACCACCAACAGTGGCGCCAACAGAAATTATTCTGGGAGGCAGGGGCCAAACATGTAGTGGTCAGCCATTAAGGTTTAAGGATGTATGCCAAACTTGTTTAGAGGTGAAATCGGAGGGAGTGGGGGTGGTAATACCGAAATCGGTTTAAAGGATGACAAGTATCTTAAACGAAACGAAGCTATCTAAACACTTTCTTCAATATTAATATATTTTTATTCGTTTAGTTTAAGAAATATACTTCAGCGTAATCCAAATTTTTTCATTCTCGGCTTTCAACGCATTCCAGCTAACTGAAATGTAGGCCAACGGAACTTGAAAACACATCTATTGGCTTTTGTGAGAATGTGAATTTATTAGAAAAGAGACATCGGAGTAAGAAAAGTCTGACTAAAATATTATTACCTTAATTTGACGAAAAGCGTCGATAGGGGCTGCCAAGTGTGTGAGATATTCTTCAAAATTTGACAGTGCCGTTATTTAGGCAGCAAGACCTCGACCCCCAGAACATAAATATCAGGGTCGATGTCTACATTGTAGGACTAGGCCCCTGCTTAATGAAAAGTATCACAACAATAATTCGTCGGTCCTTAAGCTTTGCATACTCTTGCTATAAGGTAGCTACGCCCCTGATTAGAAGATTCTATCTCCCTCAAGTACAGTGAAATTTCAGATCTTCAACCAAAGATTTTGTGCGAACACCGATCGGATCCACAATTACCATAGATAAGATATAGCGAATGAACAAGCCTTCGAGACTTAATTTCCTATGAAACATATTTATTACATTAAATGACACTTACCAAGTCGAAGTTTGATGATAATTTCATTGAACCTGGTCACGTGACTGGTCAGTTTTAAGAGAGGTCAGAGGATACAAGATGAGAGACAGATATGATCGGTGGGCGCGTGACACATAAGGGTACTATAGGTTCAATAAAATTATCATCAAACTTCAACGTGGTAAGTATCGTTTAAATTTCCAATTTCACTGAACCTTTCGTACACAAAGGGACCTCACGAAATATTTAGAGTGTATCCTCTGACAGAAGCAAATAGGATATAAAGGAAAATCACAGTACCTCGTAAATCATGAGAATTTATTCTGCAAGTTAAACTGAGCATGGTAAGTGCATGTAATGAATTTGATAACAATCGGTAGGAGCTGATTCAAAGAATTTTTCACTGAATGTCAAGTCAGATGTGATATGTTTTATATAATATTTCAGGAACATAGAGTCATTGCTCCTACCAGCTGTTGTAATATTGTAGCCACATGTACCTTATATGAAAATGTAGCACCAGTGAATGTGATTCTTGTACTATGTAGTGTAAAATATCAGTATTGATGTCAGCAGCTTGCAAGGTGGATTTTAGCCATCTTGAAATAGTGTCCATGTTAATTGCCCGAAAAGAGGTCTGCAAACTAACAAATAGTTTGGTTTCATTATCTGTAAGAGTGACTGTCCTGTTGTGAGGTCCTGTGGAAGAAACAGAATCTCTGATGTTCTGGGCTGTATATACGACTGATCTGACAGACGGACACCTTCGTCATTCAAAACCGTTGGACTGTCAGTTTTCCACTATACAAATTCACACCCTTCTCTGTGTCAAGGGCTCTATTGTACAGAGGCGTGTACAGTGTATGGCACTCCAGGTTCACTGGTAACCATATTTCAAATCGACCTAGCGAAATCTCAAATAGGCAAGGCAAGTTCCCTCAGCAACTGCTGGTAGTCAGATACCAAGCTATCAGCCTTTTCTTGTGTAAGGAACATTCATGTGAATAGATTCAATCTCACAAACACATTAACTTGAACAATCAATTCAAGTTATGTACCAGAATGCATTGTCTTGCACATTTTATACACAGTGAACGTATCTGTCTGCAGTAAACTCATCAATATACACTACATTTTAATGGGCGACTTTGCGCAGGTATGCAAAAATAGGCTTTAGTTAAGTTGTATCTTTTTCTCTATTTTTTGAACACACGAAGAGCAGATGACAACCCATTTGGAAGGCAAGTGAATTCATAAGCTTTATTATCCCATGTTATATGCTTTCAACCTATAAATTACCTACATGTAAATAATACTATTACTGAAATGTCAGACATGTTTGTCGTATTATCTGGCTGTATAGCAACTGAAAAAATAAAATTACTTTACTATGCAAGTTAAAAATTTATGTGTTTTAATATTTATGTGGGTTTTGTTTCTAATTTAGGGCCCCTTTATAACATATGCTACAGGCCCCGCACTAGATTAATCCGGCACTGCTTGTCTGCCATCCAAATACAATGCCGTAGGAGAAAGTAAAGTCTATACAAAGCATGAATAGGAATAGAATAATATGCCTCTTTGAAGTAAATGGAAGCAAAACATCAGTCTTTTTATTAGCTTGATGGTAGAATGTATAGCTTCAGTCTGAAAGTTACGTTTCACATGTATTGATTTTTAAGTGTTTGTAGTTAAGGATTAATATGTGTGTACCATCATTCTTGGATCTTAGAAATATGCCAAAGGAAAAAAAAATTGTCGGCAGGGGCCTGAAATCTTTGGGTTTTTTTTTTTTTAAATCAATTTCATGCACTTCCGCATTGTTACTGAACTTATTTGGGGGGTGACAATTTTTCGTTTGAAACTAGTCACGTTCAGTTCTATGTTCCAGTAAAAGTCTTTACAATCCAAGTATCAGATGATATTTTAAATAGTACATTCGATTGTCGAAGCCTGCATTTGACTGAGTGGGTCCTTTGAAAAAAAAAAACCCTTGCATATACATGTCATTGATGAGAATGCACAATATACCACTTGCCAAAGCATCACACTATGGCACATCTAGAAGCCCGCTAATCTGTTTATTTGTGAGAAAAGGTCCATAAGGAGGATACGAAAGGAATGATGGTATTGATCATGCGCACTTGGATGTCAGGGAAACTATTATGGTCTGAAAATGAAAGATTTTCCTTCGGTACTTATAAATGCTTACATTTCTTTGGCCGCATGAACTGCACGTGACAAAATTCAGAATAGTAGCAAATTTGTCATAAATGGCAGGCCCTGTATGATCCTGAGTTGATAGAACTGTGACAACTCCGCCACAAAATATACTGTAGAACCTCAACAAGTTCCTTTGTGATATTTTCCACAAAGAGACCTTCAAATTCGTCCCGTTGCGTTGCCTAAGTGAGTGAGGTATCATCATTGTTGGGGTGGTGGTGATTGCTTGTCACTATCATCAACCTGAGATGTTTGAAACATTTGCTGGTACATGCGCTTTGTAGAGGACATGGGACGCCACCTAACTAGTGTGCTTTTGATGGAGATCAGCTTGCTACTGCCGCAACGTTTCATTCGTAGTACACTCGTTAGGCCTATTTATCTGGTGTTATGCATATTCAATTTGTTTTGTGTGTTGGCTTTTCGCCATAATTATATGTATGTATATCTATACTGTGTGGATGACCTTGGTCAGTAAATGAATTTAGAGCCTACCTGACTAACGTCTTTTTATTTTTAAGCAACATATGACATACTCAATTTTTGTATCGGATTTTTTGTTATATATATAATCATTATTATTTGGAGGTAAACATTTTTACTAGGTTTGAGTTCTAGACACAGCCTTGATTCGGACTTCAGAATTGTCTAGAAACACTTTTGTTTACAGTTGGATGGAAAATTCCATTGTAAATGACCTAGGTCCGGTGCATTTTTGTGCCAAAAGTCAGACAACAGTCTGTATATAAGTTGGAAGTAAACATAATTATGTATTCTAATCATTAACTTCAGTTATGTTCAGATTTAATTTGAGAGGAGTCTTTTATTTAAAATATTCACTGGATTTACAAAGTACCATTCATTAATTTCGAACCATATCAGCATTTTGCAATTATTGTGAATTCATTGAAGAATGTTTTGGACTATATCATTTTGATACATCAAGACTGTTGGCACCTTAGCATATTCGAGACTATTGGCACATCAGCACATTCAAACTTGGAATTTATTCAGAAAACTAATGGAATTAATTCAGAATACAGCATACATTTGGGACTTGTGAAAGAACTTTTAGGACTGTTGGGGATTTAATGCGCAATAATGTACGTTCTTTTTGACACATTAGTGAGTAGTTAAAGCCATGAAATGACGATCACATTGGATTTGCTAACTGACCAGTCATGTGACCTATTTATCATCTCGTGGGGTCCCTTAGGGTACGTAAGGTTCAATGAAATGAAACTTAACTGACTTGAAGACATGAATATGGAAGCAGTTTATGGTGATCGCTTACTGCGTTGAACCGGTAACAGCAATATACTAGTACCATATAGAAAAATGTATTCCTAATTCGTATGGAATATTGTTTTTACCTGGAGTGCGCTTTGATAGAATCAGTTTTAATTAATAAACGGGTGTCTGGGTTGTGCTGTTCCCTCCCGAAATATTGACTTTGTAAAAATGGAAAACGTTACGTTGTTTTTATACGCTGGTGACACTCTACTTGTCGTACTGACAGACAACATACCCTAATATATATATATATATATATATATATATATATATATATATATATATATATATATATATATATATATATATATATATATATATATCTGATATTGCAATACATGTAAACTTGCAATCAATAAAGAGAAAACAAAAATTATATTTGATTAACATATCTAAAAAAGATCACACAAAATTTTAAGATATGAAATGCCTATATTGCTATTGTAGGTCAATATAAATAATTAGGTGTTATACTTCACAGGAATGGAAAATGAAAAATCTATTATCTATAGCTAATAAAGGTGTGTATATACTTCAAAATCGCGTACATAATTTACATTTGCGTATTGATTTGACAGGTAAAACTGTTCAGTCAGGCTATTATACCAGTTTTAATATATGCTTGTAAAATCTGGCGAGTTTCCAGATCCCGTATAATTATACAATAAACATTTTTTTGAGAAGTATATTGAACGTCAAAAGATGCAACCATCTATATGCGATACCTAGTGAACTTGTATTGTTCCGTTTAATTATTAGCTTTAAAACTTGCATAATCAAATATTGTTGTAGATTAGTTAGTGGCTGTCAAGAAAAAAATATCTTATCATATATATTCTCTCTTGTGCTGACATTTTTTACAACTCTTATGACAATACATGGAGATTAAAGGTAAACTCTATGTTGGGTTTAGTTAGATATGTAGAAATCAGTTTGAAGTCAGTTAAATAATTAACAAGGACAGTAGAACTAAGACTAATTGATCAATACATACACGTTTGGGAAGCTACCATCAATACGTAGTCTAAAGATCTTAATAATATGGTATTTAAATACTAGGTTTCAAATTTCATTGCCAGAAAATGTATCTTAAAACTTAATTATGCTTATAAATGTTACTTCTAGGTTTCAAGTTGAAACTGGTAGATGGACCAATGTTCCCTATAACGAAAAATAGTGTAGTTTCTGTCAATCGCAGTAATAGATGATGCATATCATTATCTTCTGTCGTGCTTTAATTTTCCTGATGAAAGGCAAACACCTCATTATTACATTTCGAGGATTAACATCCATGAATATAATCGCTACCATAAAACTTGTATCTTCTCTTAAAATATGATATTTAACGTTAATTTACAAATTAGCGTCTAGACTAAACTGACAGGTCATCAAGACGCTACCCAGATGCTTTCACTGTACGTCAACTTAGATGCTTATTGGGCCTGGTTAAAGCAACCATGGTGCTTGTAAATGCAATATAGAGGTATATTTTATCTGATTAAGGCAAAATAGATGCATGTAAATGTAATCTATATGTTTATTCTTCCTAATTACGATAACCTAGATACCTGTTCTGGAAATTAAGGCAATCTGTATGACTGATTAAAGGAGCCTACCTGTAGATAGCTATTCGTAGAAATTAAAGCAATCTGTATGACTGATTAAAGGAGCCTACCGATAGACGTCTATTCATAGAAATTAAAGCAATCTGTATGACAGATTAAAGGAACCCATCTGTAGACGTATATTCGTGGAAATTAAGGCAATCTGTATGACTAATTAAAGGAAACCTACCTGTAGACGTCTATTCGTGGAAAATAAGGCATTCTGTATGACTGATTAAAGGAACCTACCTGAAGATGTCTATTCTGCCTATTTAAGCAACCTAGATAGCTGTAAAGGTTTTTTCCAGATGTGTTCTGCCAATAAAGGGCAACTTAAGTGCCTGATTAAGGCAACCTTATATATACACTCTGCCCTGTTAGGACAGCCTAGATGCCTATTGCCTTCCTACCTAAATATGTCTACCTCATAGACAATGCTAACTTGCACAAGCACACGGAACGCAAGCCTCTAAAAGAAAGAGACAGCTTTATCGCTTCTAGAAATGCTAGTTTGCAACATAAATTTAGTTTGAACGCTACAGCAATAAAGAAATACAAGAATTAAAGCTATAAAAGGCTGCAGTCAAAGAGAGTTTGGCAAAACAAACTGAAAAGATAACAACAAAAAAAGATATACAGGCAATCTACCAACGAATTACAGATACATAGCATGAAATTAGATGGAATAGACAGCAAATTAGAGGAGTGAGGACGAGAGTTAAGATTTTACAAGCTGCGGTCTATCGAAGATATGGAAGCAGGAAGGCCTGGAAGAGTTGAACAACAAAAAAAAAAAATAAATAAAAAAATGGAGCAAATACAGGAAATAATGATGAACTAGAGAAATCTTGGATGGATAAAATGTCTTGGACAAATTACACAGCATTAATTATTGCGGTGTATGTAATTTTCAAGCTAGAGAAAACTTGTAACTAGCGAAGTCATAAAACACAGCGACGAAAAATAAGTAGAAGTGAAACACAGCTAGCAAATATCAGCCACAGTTCGTTCTATGGCCTACAATGCATATCACGACTAAAATCCTTTTCCTGTTATGCTATACTTTTTGTGTTTTTAAATTCGAGATCTTTAAATGCTTGAATTATTGTAGATGACTTATACAATGCTGCTTTAGTTTCTGTGCTGCGTCTTACAGGATGTCGTTGCAAATGCTCTCGTTACAAAATGACAGCTACATTTCAATTTACTACATAAGAGTTATTTAAGTGGCTTGTGTCACTCTCGAAGTCCGAGTTGACAATGCGCTCTCTATTGTAAATTAGTTAGAAATAAAAACTACCCATATTTTTAAGGTAGTTAGAAATTACTAGACAAAAAATGAAATTATAATATATATATA
>JAECUM010054205.1:0-10069 GCA_016617855.1 Megalonaias nervosa
TGTGTGTGTGTGTGTGTGTGTGTGTGTGTGTGTGTGTGTGTATTGGTCTTTGTTTGTCCCTATAAAACTCTCTTTGTTCCTATCAAATTCATTTCACCTACCTACCTACCTACAGTAGCTCGTATTCAGGTCAGCCACTTGCAACACTGTTGCCATTTTTCCCCTAGTGTCCAGTATAATGACGTCATTGAAGCTAGAAATTATGAGGCTATAAATATAGACTTGGATTTTTCCAAAGGAATTTCCACAGATTGTAGTTATAAATAGATACTAGGGATTTTAAACAGGATAGTCACACAAGATGAGGCTAAAAATATATACTAGGTTTATCCATTTTAGTCTAAACCAATGTAACCTAATGTTCAGGGATATGTTTAGTCCGTTAAATTCTTGGACAATTTCGTAATTTTAGCGTTACTTTTAGTCACATCCATTTTGGCGTTGGTCTTTTCCTTGATTATAGCTATTTATAGCATCATTGCAATTATGCAAATTTATGAACACCGCCAATACAATTTCATGTCTAGGTAATGCGTTATATATAAATCCTGGGCTTGTATTTGTATATCTCTGTCTCTGTCTCTGTTGTGTTTGGCCCTCTACCACCCTTGTCCCTAGACAGGCTTTATACAATTTCCCCGTTGTCCCTAGACAGGCCTATCCATGTTCAATGTCCCCTTGTCCCTAGATAGTCCCATGTTCAATTCCCATTGCCCCTATACAGTCCCACCCTTGTTAAATTTCCCCTTGTCCGTATATGGTCCTACCCATGTTAAATTTCCCTTGTCCATATAGTAGCCCACCCATGTTAAATTTCCCCTTGTCCCTAGACAGTCCCAATCCCTTGTCGCTATGTTAAATTCCCCTTGTCGCTATACAGGCCCAATCCGTAGTCGTTATGTTCAGTTCACCTTGTCGCTATATAGTCCCAATCCCTTGTCGCTATGTTAAATTCCCATTGCCCCTAGACAGTCCCACGCATGTTAAATTCCCCTTTGTCCCCAGGGTGCAAACACCCAAATTTAACATTAAGGCCTACGTGAGGCCGGGTGCCCCACATTACTACTTAAGGAGCTTAACTTGGAATATATGAAACAGAACATTTTATACAATGTATGCAGAGGCGGACTTACCATTAGGCAAAGGTCGGCAATTGCCTTAGGCCCCAAACTACCAAGATCCCCGTAAAACGCCTCATAAACTTATGGTTACGATTTGTTGTCTTACTTTTCACCAATTAATTATATATCTAAACATCGATACGCTAAAATGCTATCCGAATGTTTAATTCATGATGAGTATCTCCCCTCCCCCAGTCCCAACTACATTGGACTATTCCATTATCTACTGCGCATCTGCGTGTGTGTTTGTAAACAAACGGCTCAGCTCACTCTCAGCAGCAGTAGAGCTGAACAGACCACTTGCCTGAGACATTATTTTTGAAAATTAAGGGTTCCTTGAAGAAAAAAGAAGTTTTTGTCTTAATAATGAAAACTTCTTTAATTGACCAGATTTTTTCACAATCTGGACACTACGCGTTGGTCATTCAACAGCTCTACTGCTGCTATAAATTAAACAGCCATTATAGATATTATCAATAATGAGTATTGGAGAACCACACTCAGCTAAATTAGCTCTACTGCTGTTATGATTTTTATCCAAAAATTGTATCAAGTCCGTTGCGATATCTTGACCTAGGATCATGTAAATTTATCGTTACAAAACCAAAAGGAGCAGCTTGTGCTTTTGAAAAGAAATTTTTAAATTTGTTCATGTCCATGTCGCCTGAACACCAAGTATAATAAATATTCTGCAGCGTATGATTATCTACGCCATTAAACACAACCAAAATGTTACAGTTGTCTCTGATTACTTTTGGAATTTGTGTATATCTCTGTAACATAAATCACGTCTGTATTTTTATGTCTACCTCGTGAAAATATTCTAGCTGGATTTGATTGTTTGTCCAGCATAACATCATCATACACTACCAAATTATTAATGAATCCATCCAGATCATCTACAGATGGCGCTTCATCAATATCAGTAATAAAGTCTATGACATTGTCTTCATGCAACGATTTTGCGTTTTCATTAAAATCTTTAAGTACTTCGTAACATCGCTGATCATCTACAGATGGCGCTACTAAATATAATTTATCCCAATTCAGCCATCGCATTATTAGATTAAGCAGTAATTGCGTCTTCCCACTTCCAGATGGGCCTTATTATAATCATTCTGATAGAATTCGGAAGCGCTGGATGGTGCTTTACTGGCTCTTGTTTTCGTGTCGCAGAAAGTCAATTATATCCATATAATAAATAATATGAGTCTATATTGTGTTCGATGCAGAGCACCTACCGATACTACTGAATCAACGACAGTAACAACAAAAAATTAAAGACGTGCACTTACAGGCAAGTGTGTGAAATGTGGTACCAAGAAATATAAATTTGTCTCCATGACTAAGTCAGGAACAAAGACAGGTGGGGGTGATATAGCCGCTTCGTTAGGAAAATTACCAGGAACTCCATGGGCTAAATATCCCGGTGAGAAACATCTTCCTGGATATAATTATTGTGGCCCAGGAACTCGACTTGATATCCGACTTGATGATCAAGATCAACCAAGACCCGGAGAGTATCCAGTAAATAAGATTGATCAAGCATGTCACGTTCACGATGTCGCGTATAAAAGTAAGGATTTGCAACACCGACATCTCGCGGATGTAAAATTGATTCACGCGTTAAATTCTATACCCAATAAATCTCTCAGAGAAAAATTAGCTAGTTTTTTAGTAAAAACTGCTATGAAAGGTAAACTAGTGTTAGGGGCTGGTAATTAATTATATAACTATCATAATGGAATCTGTTTATTATTCCCCGAGAGGATTTTGGAGAGGTAAAGCGGCGATTAGTAAACTCGCCGAAGCAGCAAAAGTTTCACGTAATGTCGCTGCATCATGGTTAGCACGACAGGCAATATGGCAAATCTTCCTAAGTCCACCTAAAAGAATTCATTACGCGCATTTTGATGTTAGTGTCCCTAATGAAGTTCATCAAGCGGACATACTGTTTTTACCACACGATACCATTAAAACACGTGGACGAAAATCACGCACGTACAAATACGCATTGACTGTTGTTGACGTTGCCAGTAGATATAAAGAAGCGGAGCCATTATCAACGAAAACAGCATCCGAAGTTGCATCTGCGTTCGAACGAATTTATCATCGAGGTGGTCTACGATGGCCAAAACTACTACAGGTTGATCCTGGTAAAGAATTTCTTGGAGTAGTATCATCGTTGATGAAGAAACATAACGTTAAAATCAGACGAGGATATACTGAAATTCATCATGATCAGGCAATCGTTGAACGATTTAATAGAACACTTGCTGAGCGGTTATTCGGGTATCAATATGCAAAGGAAATATCTACTGACTTTAAGGATAGATCTCGTGAATGGGTTGCAAGATTACCGAGTGTGATAGCTGCGTTCAATAATGAAATTACTCGTGCAATTTCCATGAAACCTTCTAATGCGATCAAAAAAAAATATATACCAATACAACGACATGAATCTTTCTCTCAACCAGTATTAGGTAATGTTACAGTTAGATATTTATATGAACCCGGCGAACTTGAAGGCGGTAAAAAAAAGAGCAACCGATCCTATCTGGAGCGTGACTACACATAAAATTTCTAGCGTGGTTAGACCTCCAATATACAGACTAGATTCTACTGCCCCTCAACGTGGATTTGTACGTGAACAATTACAAGTAATTCCTGAGGATACACAATTACCACCAAGCTCAATTTTGTAAACATCTAGAGCCTCGACGTCGATTACACTCAAGACAGGTCAGCATTACATTTTCACGTGTGTGACCGAGATCACTATTAATTCTGTCTACGGTAAATTGTCTTGGATTCGAACACTGCCATAACATATTACAGTTGCAACTTGCGCAATGATTATTTTGTATTTGTTTTAGTTTTATAATAAATTCAACATCAATATTAAAATCACGATTATTTTTTTTGTCACACTGCTTATAACCAGATAGTTTTTTTCTTATTACGTCATTAGTAACAGTTTGATCATTATCTTCTATAAAATTCATAATAACCCTATGTAGTTGCGATATTCTCCTGACTCGAGATACGGCGAGATAGACTAAATTCGACCATTCGATCCGATCATCTACAATCCAGATTTTAGTATCAGTTATAGTTAATCCCTGTGACGAGTGAATCGTTATAGCGTATCCTAACACCCACGGTGATTTATTCATACTCAGCGCATTCTCAACGACATTAATATCAACTAAAACAATGTCATTCAGTACAAGATTCTGTACCCTTGGTGGAACCAAGACACCTGGTATTTCAACTTCAATATTCTGTCGTCGAGTATCTGAGGGGCGATAACACAAAGGTACAGGTAGATCTGAAAACTTTTTTTTATGTAACAAAAATAATTTATCCTGTAGTTCATCACGAACTACCTTTCTACTCGCGACTATTAAATCAGCGGGATTCCATAAAGTCCAAAATTCATTCATAGAAGTCTCTGGAATTACTCCTCGCATTATCTCACATTGTACTCTGTCTGGTTGAAGTCTGATTAATTTTTTAAACTCTTTTAGCGGTTCATCAATAGCTCTATGGTCATCATTTATTTCTTCATAATAATCTACGTTATTCTTCAGCCATTCATGTGGAGACTCTCCAACAAAAGGTGGTGGTTGACCATGATCGCCGCACATTATTACAGCAGTATTCTTCAATAACACCCAATCAAGAAATGTTTTTAGTGTTTCTAACGACACCGTGCATATCTCGTCCCATATAATATATTTAGGTATATATTTTTCACCCATCCGCGATGGAGTCCATAAGTCTCCGCACCATCTAAAGAAACTGTGATATGCACACGATTTTACTCCTCGTTGCTTTATTTCTCTAGCAAGTTTGTGCGTCGGTGTCAAAACAATTATATCCGAATTATTATTTATAAATAAATTAATTACACGAGTTGTTTTACCTGACCCACCACACCCATTAAGATAAACGGTCTTATGTCTAGATACAGGATCGTACACAGATGGTGCAGATGACTTTAATATTTGATTATTATTTTTGTAATATATCTCCATAATTTCAACATCCGCAGATTCAGAATAACTAAATATATTTTCTTGTTTTATTCTCCATGTTCCCCATTCACCATTACCGAGTTTTAATAAATCTTTATATTTTTTATGTACATAAAATGAATCCGTAGCGACTCTGACAGCGTGATGAGGAAATTTATTTATCATCGATAGTAGTTTTATCGAAACATAAGCTAACATCGAAGATCTTAAATGAGTAAATTGTGGTGAGTCGCCATCAAGGTAGCTCACAATGGTACCTAGTTTTGTTCCATCTGATAAATAAGCATTACATCTGTTTATAAACGTATTTTTTCTCAGTTGTATCAGCGATTATAAAATCTAGTTCAGCATCGTCCATAATCAATCTTGTACACGCTCGTTTATAATCGTATGAACCACCTTGAGTAAATTTACCGATTATCTTTCTACCGAGATCTTTTTTAAATTTCTCATCGTATTCGTTTCTGCATTTATTTATTTTAATAATATGATCTTCATCAATATCAGGGAATTCTTTTCTGGTATCATCGATATTAAATCTGTTCGGTTCTGGTAACCAAACTTGCTTCTGTGAACTATACGATATAATCGCTTCAGTTATTCTCAACGATATTAAAAATCCAGCATCAAGCATATATCGCAATAGTACTATTGGAACCCAACATCGCTCTGAAAAATGTCTTCCAAACCAAGCATAAATAATCGGATGGAGATTTTCTGCAAATTCGAATAATTCTACATGAGCAAATCCGGTTAAGTCAACATCTGGTAAATGTCCGTTTATCGCAACCCTGGTCATGTCATGTGTAGGATGTCCGAATCTCTTAAAGTACTCAGAACATACTCCATATCCAAGAAAACTACCAGGATAACACGCTACCATATCAACCGAGATAACATCACTATGGTTGTATTTGATGTTCCATAATCCACCGTGACCATATTCTACACAGCTTTTCTTGACATCTTCAAGGAATTCTGATCGTGTCGTTTTCCATGAATTTTTTTCCTGAGCGAAATGGGCAGCAACCGATGGTACGGTAAAGCAGTTATTCAGTAATTGTCCAACTATGACATCATCAGAGGTATATTTCAATGCAAGATGTTTCATTTCTTCATGGAGAGATTCTGTACGATAAATATCACCGTTCGGCCGTACAAACTGATCGTAATGATTATATTCCGAACTCTGAAATAACCAAACAGACACAGGGTCGCTTTTGCTGATATTTTTAATAAAATCAAAGATGTCACCGTTATAAAACTTAACTTTTCTATCTCGTGGAAATATCGTTACAGCAGCAGTCCATGCGTGCGCGTTATGATCAACGATTGTTATAGGGTTTCCATTTTTTATATATTTTGGTTCGTATAATATCTCTCCGGTTGGTGTTTTTACTGTTATTGGAAATCTTAATAACTTTTCTAGTTCAGCAACATCCTTAATAGATGCACCAGCATCTTTAACGGACTCTGCCCATGTGTTAATTTTTTTATGTCTTAAATCTGTTAAGCCATTACCACGTATCGCATTTGTAAAATGTTCTGTAACTCGTTCAGCTACGCAGTTTATTCTCGATATTTTCATCGGTTTCAGATCCGCAATATTAGGTTTATTATTTAGCGGAAATATTCCATATACAACTGCAGTTGCTGGATAACTCTGTATAAAATAGGGTTTATCAATGCCAGTAAGTATTCCGGGCTTAGATTTATTACTTAAAAGAACAATATTACCCCCGGGCTGCACACGGACTGGATCACGCTTATCACGAATAATCCAGATATCTTCTTCTGTATTTACAATAAATTTTATTAGAATAAAATATTTTTGATTATCAAGGTGATTAATAATTACTTTTCCTCGTTTGTCATTCATCATATTAGTAACATTTCCAACTCTGAATGTTGACCATGCATAAACTGCACCATCGTCACGAAATTCCTTTTTTGCTTCACGAATGCGTTCGGTTACCATTAATGCCAGATCCTGCATCGAAGTACTGAGTTTATATTCTGATAGTCTGTCAAGGTCAAATCTAGTAGGGGAAGGTTCAATAACGGATAATTTCTCCATATTATAATTAAGGCAAGTATATATTTAATTGAACATTAATCTTTTGTATATGATTGAAACACAAAACAAATGTGCTTGGCTCAAAATTGAATATACTTCTACTTGTAATAAATCATGCGTGAATGAATATTGTAGTTATCATATGCAATGTGTCAGAAATGGAAGTCTAGGACCAAAACCGTGTATTGTGTGTAGTGCTGGAGTGCGAGGAAGAACTCAACTGTGCGCGCAATGCGGTGGTAAAAAATACAGAGAATTAAAACGATATTATGACAAAAAAAAATAACGCTGACTCTCCTATAAAAACCGAAGAAGATTATTTAGCTAGATTTTCAAAAAAAAATAATGATTTAAACAAATAGTATTATATATAAATGGAACAAAATGAGTTTGTGTCACATCCAATCCTTACTAATTATGAAGCATCTCGTGATGGCGTGATTAGAAACTGCAGATTGAAAAAACCAGTAGGTAGTCTTAATAATACTGGTTATCTTAGATTTACTGCTAATGGCAAGAAAAAGGATATTTATCTCATATATTTACCTACGAGTGTTATTTTGGAATGATCAAGGATGGGTATGTGGTGGATCACATCAACGGCAATAAGCTCGATAATTCGATTTCTAATTTACGAGTTACTACACAGAGTCAAAATTGTAAATCCGGAAACACAGGAAGGTGTAAATTATACAGAAAGAGAGCTATTAAATCAATGAATACAGAGACTGGGGAAGAAATTAGTTTTGAATCAATTAATTCTGCTGCCAAATATTTTGACATAGTACCACGATCTGTACAATTTGTCGCAGAAAATATACAAAAATCTTCCTTTTCAAAAATATATAATCAGCGGATAGTATTTGAATATGTCTAATTCTGTCTTCTTACAAAAACAAATAGTTCGACTCTGTTAATTTTCCCAAGGATTTTGTTTAGCCATAATTACAGTCAGGGGTCCACCTTCACCGCTCTCAGCATTGACAGAATCAGATAGCATAATCTTTCTTAATTGCATTACACGATTATCCACAATCTTTTTTTTTTTTTATTCGTGAGACAGTTCGGATTTAATATTTTCGATAGAACGTGCAAGAGGTGCAAATAGCTTTATCTGATTGTCGTTTACCATGGCTAGTGATTCAAGCATAGCTTGATAAATTAATTTTATGAATCTGTAGTTTGAAGATAGTGTATATTTATTATCAAATTTTCTCTGTTGCGGTAATTCAAAATCGCACATGATTTTCTGAGGGTCGAGATTATCAGATATTTTTATTCCGTTATGTTTTAATTTTTTAATAGCAGAAATAATATCATTAATGTTTTCTTGGTTCATTATATATATATATTTTTTTTATATTTAATATAAAAAAATATTAGCTCCCATGACTTTTTTTTGTTTTGTCAGGGAGCTGTTTTGTTTGTGATATATATGGTTATGAAATATATACAGATGGTTTATGATTTTGGACTGCACAAACATAAACTTATCCTAATGATTGTATGGTTATGAAATATATACAGATGGTTTATGATTTTGGACTGCACAAACATAAACTTATCCTAATGATTATATGGTTATGAAATATATACAGATGGTTTATGATTTTGGACT
Source organism: Megalonaias nervosa (assembly GCA_016617855.1). Classification (NCBI taxonomy): domain Eukaryota; kingdom Metazoa; phylum Mollusca; class Bivalvia; order Unionida; family Unionidae; genus Megalonaias; species Megalonaias nervosa. Next base: position 8,857 of record JAECUM010054205.1, read on the forward strand.
GCACAAACATAAACTTATCCTAATGATATATGAACATGAAATATATACAAATGGTGATGACAGGGGAATCTTGTCTACGTCCAACAGATTTTGTACACTCTCCCCCCATACAAAACCCCGGGAGTGTAAAACGTACACCCCTCAAGGGTGTATGATAGGAGAGTGTATTTTGTCTGTTGTGGATATCGAGGAAATTCTCCGGGTTCCCCAATTAAATAAGCATCAGTCGCAAATGCAAGATAATATCTTTAGCATTTTTGGAGACTCGAACACGCGAGAGTCTGTAGAGCTTCGATCTACGTCAAACCGTCTTACCATTTCGGCCATCGTTCTCTTATCAATAATATAGTTAAATTTAAGTATATATATAATATTTGTGCTTTCTCACAGAACTTGTGTTACTAATAGAATGTAGAATTGTACTTCAGTTTTTCAAAATTCATAAAATAATTTTACACGCATAAAGTTATAGTTCGTTAAGGTAACAGACAGACGGACTAATATACACTATACACGTACATACAACTGAGTTTGTACAGGTAACGTAGTAAGGGAAATAATCGTTCAATTTACTGCAGAGAGATAGCCGAGTTATCTCGCTTTATTATATATACAATTGCTTTAATCATAGAAATTTGATTATGTATTTACTCATCAGATTATATACCCCTGATTAAATAATCAGACGTTCTATGAGCGTACATACAGGTTTATATTAAGAGATTCGTTCCTCGTGTCCAGAATTCTATTATTTTGGTCTGTAAGTTTGAAATTTATTCTTGTCAGAAATGGATTATGAACTCGCAGGTAAACGGGATTAATTGGTTCTGCCACAATTAACCACCCTGGTGGGACAATCGGGCTAAAACTGAATAATATGTACCCTTGCTCCGCAGTGCCACTGTGGTGGCTAGATTTAGAAAGATCTACCTGATAGCTACCTTCAATAACATCACATACCAGACTGACTGCAATTGTTGTTGTTATGTTTACAATGCCTGGTGATATATGTCTACCGGCACCAAAGGGGTTGTTATTGTGTTTTAGTATAGCCGGTGGTGGGGCTATTTGTTTCCACGATTCAATTACTCCCGGATAATATTCTTCAATAAGATTGTTTAATGATTTCTTCATTTCAGCGTTATTTAAATCTGGTATAACAAATGTTCGTAAATCTTTTTCTGTTATTTTATAATGATCAAGAAATATTTGC
>JAECUM010054207.1:0-11021 GCA_016617855.1 Megalonaias nervosa
TCTCTCTCTCTCTCTCTCTCTCTCTCTCTCTCTCTCTCGGTTCTCTATACAATTGTTTTGGAGACCTCTAATTTTTACACATTACAATGTCTTTCGGCCTCAGCTGCTAATTTTATTTTATATAAAGATTATGATATTCCTATTACATAATCTTCCCTAAAGCTAACGCTGTCTTAAATTAGAATGTCAATCGATCAAGAACACTTGAGCAGAATTAATTGATAATCTTGATGGTACCCTTGTAGATGAAGTTGATAATGAGACGTACATATTGTTATAGTAACATATCTGGCGGGTAAAGGCATCAATCTATCATTCAGACAGTCAGAAGGGTCAGCAGACCAACCCTCGAAGTGCTGCGGAGATTGTTGTTTTTCTAAAGGCAATTTATCCTATATTATGTGTTTGTGTGCGTGCTTGCGCGCGCGTGTAATTGTAAACATTATATATTTGCAAAAGACTTGGTGATGTTTGAACCATTTGGATAAGGAAAAAGTTTGGATCTGTGTAATCTGCATTCATTTGGTGAGAGATTGAATGCTAAGAAAACTCACTTTATGACTGGATAGATTCATAGATTATGGATTTTACGACGCAACAGCACTATAAGGTTATAAAACGACACAAAAACGATTATATAATTAAAATCATGCATCAAGAAGGTTTATTACCAACGAGCAATAAAGTATAAAAACACAACGACGATAAGGTGAAAATATAGGAAGGTTCCCGATCAACGGGGAATATAAATGGTGTGTATAAAGTGTATTTACCGTACATATCAGATTGCAAACAACAAAGATCCTGATCTACCATAGCATAATGCGCCTGCAGATCAGGATCCAAGATGTTTGTTGTATATACTATACTACACCCTCTCTCTCAACTCACACACACACACACACACACACACACACACACACACACACACACACACAGAATGGATGCGAGCTGTCATGTGTTATGCATCGCTTTTTCTTTCCTTCTTTATGTATATCTTCTTTTCTTTCCTAACCTTGCCGATTTCTATCAGACTGGAAAAGTAAAGACAAAAATATTAAATGAAAATTGGTATAGTCTAATTCATGTGTATTGAAGAAATGGAATAGATATATCAATGACTGGTACCACTTTCAAAATTGTAATGTACTCGATATATCACTGACTAGTGTTGCTTTAATATTGAATTGTACTTTATATAGCATTGCTTGGTATTGCTTTTAAAATTGAATTGAACGTAAACGTGCTCCCAATGCTTTAACAATCTTATTTTATAACAATCTTATTTTAGCAGGTTATCTAATATTCGTCGATCGAACAGTTGGACAAGATGGATCCACAGGTAAGTTAAAATTAAATGTAGGACTTTATTGGCTTTCACAACTTGAATAGGCGTATACGTTGTACTGTTATGGCTTCTTTGTCACGCGACGATAACTTACATACAGACAACTAAAACATCCATGGGTTAGCTTGGTTTTATTGATGCTAATTCAATGCCTTTCTAAATTTAAGTTCTTTATAAACAAACAAACAAACAAGTATGCAAACAAATTAATAAAGAAGCCACTGTACGTATCACATTTTATTTGCTAACTATTTTCAACAGAATGGCAGTCTGGTTGTCAAACACGGTGCATTTTTGTTTTTCATGAGTGTCAATTTTCGTAATTTGGTGAAAAATGGCAATTTCGTTGGCACCTAAATTCGTGGATTGGGAAAGGGTCCTATTATTTCCACAGAAGGGTTGTTGTTTGTTAGGATCTTAGCTTCGTGATTTGCAGCAGCACCAAATCTACTGGATTTAGCACACCACAAATTTGTTTTAATATTTATCGAACTCCATTGTCTCCACGCAGCTCTTACATGTGCTGGAATATTGATTTATTATAGTGTCAGTTGTTGATTAGTGACGGAATACTAAATAGATGAATTCGAACGTGTTTCTAGTTCAAATCCAAGAAATTAGTAACCTAAACATGAAAAATTTGAATTACATTAATGGATTATTTCATTATAGCAGAAACAAATATGAGTCACTTCTTGCTTTTGTCAGTACTAATATGAATCGTATCAAACTTGTAAGTTATGATTAGACTATCTTCTATTCTAATTTGGTTGAAACTATTGCAACCTTTCCGATGATGACACTGTAAATGTTTATTTAACCTTCAGCAACATTGGTGCAAAACGAACATTTGTAATTATTGATTCAAAATATTCAGCATTTACGTGTATGAACTGATATAAGACAGAATTACAGTAGTGAAATTGATTTTTTTTACAAACAAAAGAAAAGAAACAGCAATGGAAACTTATCTATGCTTCGTTTCATTTCAGGAAGCCTGGTTGATTGGGCTGACTGTCTCCCTAGTATTCACCTCAATAATTCTTGCCATAGCGTGCGTTTGTATTTATCTTCTGTACCGTAAGCTTAGGCAACACGAAGCAGATATTCTCAGTCTTCAACAATTGGAGGAGACCAGACAAATACAAACTAATCTTGACGCACATTTAACTCTTTCAAATTCTATCAGCGCGCTCACTGACAGTGCTATTAAAGTAAATGAAATAAACGTAATAGAAAACGTTGAAATGAGACGATCTGATGAAGGTAACCAGGTTATTATGCGTGTTAAACCAAGATGCACCATACAGATTAAACGAGAATACGCGAATATCTTTGGGCACCAACCTTTAGCATCCCAAATGCTGGCTTTGGCTCAAGATTATTACAAGGACGAAAACAAGTCAACAAAGATAGTTCCCGCTGACCAAATTTGCATAAACTCTAGTGATGATCCTGGTAGAAAAACAGTTTTTTCCGGCGTTCTTGATGACAATACTTTCAGTGGAAGACCAACGTCGTTTTTGCTAGATACACCGGAATCGTCAAAAACGATGACATACACACATTACAAAGAAGGTGTTTTCGCCCATAAGAAAATTGGAAAAAGCGGAGGAGAAATTGTCATATCTGGAGTTCATCTCAAAGTTCCAAGTGATGCCTTAGATGATTCGGTTGTTATCTCAGTGGGAATTATTTGGGACGAAAAGTTCCAGCCAAAGCTAGCAAAACGACAAGCTCTGTTAAGTCCAATTGTTCTATGTCAACCAAGTGGTATTCGGTTTAAACGTCATCCACAACTGACTTTCCCGCACTGCGCTCTCAATCTTGAAAACTGGAACACTTGTGTTTTTAAAAGGGAGGGGGCCTTGGAAAATGCAAATGAATGGTCTATTATCAGTGCTGACGATGCTAAAGAAAAGACCATGATGTCTGCACAAGTATGCTTAAAGCCATGTCATTTTACATTGTATACCCTGGTTGGAGAATCCAAGGAAGGACAAATTGCTGCAAAGGCGGTCAAAATGGTAGCTTTTTCACCGGGCCTTAGTAGCAAAGAGATTTTTACCACCAGGATATACTGTGTTAACGATTACAAAGAATACCAGGTAAAATAAGAAAATAAATGCACTATACTTTGCACACACACACACACACACACACACACACACACACACACACACACACACACACACACACACACACACACACACACACACACACACACACACATATGTCGTAAACTGACTTCGTCAAACTTCTGAAAATAAGGATATCTTGGGATATTCACACCTGTAACATTTTAGTAATTAGATATATTAAAAAATATATGTGTATTATGTGTCTGGGATCTGTTTCGTGCTAATCAGCATCAAATGCTGGTCAACGACATCGAACTGCGAACTGGTAAATCGTACTAATGGGAAGTAAGAATAAACATTCAGGTGTGAACTTAGGGTTTTGTGGTTGTGCTTTTTTATAGTTTTATTGGAGAAATAAGGTTCGTGTTTCTTCATGTTTCAGTACCTTTCAGTTACAAATTCTGCTGTCTCGAGGTCCTTGGAATTAAAGGTTAAAAAACGACCTCAAGCCAAACTCACGCAGTACGTTTTACATTATTTATTTCTGCCATGTCTTGAAGCAGATTCAAGAATTAGGGTGGGATACTCTTTCCCCAAAACTAGCTTTTGATAAGATTTTTTTTTTCCGGTGGCAGCGATAGGATACCGGATAGCTTTGCGATATTTACTTTTCTTTTAATCGTTTTTGAAGAGAATCTTCTGTCATACTGGTTTTGTTTCTCACTAAACTTGATGACCAACCTAAATAGTATGACAAAAGGCGGTTCTGAACACTTGTCCATACCCCTATCATTTTTCCATCATAGAGCTATCATTTTACCGTTTTAAAGCTCTATCTGAAGAAAAAGTTTGTCCCGACCAAGGGACCTAAGCGGTCAGAGAACTGTTTCTTTCCCTGAAATTCGGGCTGAAATTTGTTTTATAATCTTACAAGTGATTAAAAAAATATTCGAAGACAAGAAAAATATCATGGGTAATGCTTAGTGCAAACCCCCTTTTAACATACTACTATTGTATACACTTGTAATGTCCTAACGCAAATGTATTTATCCCGTCATCGCAGTAACGTTTGTCATCAAAATTTGTTAAACCGTGCTTGACGACGTTATCTGTTTTCACCATGTGATTATAAGATCGGATAGTTGTCATTGTTGCAGTATGATTTTTATTGTTCAATAACACATTAATATAATCATTATGTGTGATATTACCTTTTTACAATAGATTTTTTTAACCCCTTTCAACTTTTTCGTTTCCTTTCCGGAAGCTGTTTTTAACGAGTACATTTTACTTCGCAATCCAACAAATTCCGTTACAACATTAAATGCAAACTCGTCTTTCATTAATCCCATTACCTTTTTGTTAGTTGGATCATGAAATCGGTTATCTCTTGCAACATCTGACAGATCGAACTCGTTACGATGATCATAGACATCTTTATAAACATCATCTCCAAAAATTTCGTATACGAGCGAATCAGTATCTGTAAACAATAAATTTGAATCAGGCCAAATTTGCTTGGTAAAACGATAATGAAAATCAAACATTAACCACTTGGAGATTTCTAACACGGACGCACCAACAAATATCGGTTTATTTAACACTAAATTTGTTTTCCGTTTCAGTATCATGGTAAGATTCTCACAGAGAGGCACAATCCCAGCAAAATTTTCTGAAGCAACTAATTTTTCACAACGCCTGCGATTGTTTACAATTCCGATGTCAACCCGGTTACGAACATTTTCCATGGTCTTACCAAATACCGAGTTGTTCATGAGCTTGAAAAAGTCTTTTTCAAAATCTGTTGTTGCAACGGTCCTAGAGTCGTTATTAAATTTAATATAATCTGCCATCCAGCGTGAATGTCTAACACGCAAGACGCGGTGGATTTTTGTAACGATCAGTCCGTGTTCGACTGCTTGTCTCAAATTGTTGTAGTGGCAAACGTAATTTCGTTTATTTAACAGATTTGGTACAAGCTTTTCAACCGAGCACGGTTTACCTCTGCGATGTTGCAGTTGTTCCACAGACAGCAGTGAATATGGTATAATCATTTTTTCTGGCAAAAGCGGATAATCATTATGCAAGTCATGTAGATTTTCAGGATAATCAACATCAACTTCAACGAAGTATGAATAATTCTCCGTGGAAAGATCTTTAGTTAAGTTATTTGTGTCTGATAGAAATTGACTTGGATCTGTCCATGAATCACACGCAACCGGCATTGATTGTGACATCGCCCAGCTCTACAGCTGTTTTTGTCAAGATAAAGTATAAATGAAGATGGTAAACCCGGATTAAAATTCGTCATATACTTGTTGTTGGCACGTGCATATTTCTTTGAAATTACACTTACTCCAACGCGAATCCCTTTTTCAATGAAATGATATTTATCAATATTACCTTCTGTTATAAGTTCGACGTTGGCTCTGGTCAGCTTGAAAAGCGCATCCCATGATAACCCTGGGCTTGAGAAATACCAGCATGGGTCAAGTTTGTACTTGTTTATACTTGTTCTGCGAAAACTAGCAAAAATATCATGGAGCAGCAATGTATTTTTTGTATCAGATACAGATTCAGATACTCTCCAAGTGTCTTGATAAAAAATACTTTTGTTATAAATGTTTACACGGTTTTTCTAAGCCTGACATTTTACAACAGCATCTGAGATATTGTGTATGTGATCAGCAAACAACTTTACCACGCAATAGCGAAAAAATCCTGTGTTTCACCAATCACAAGAAAAAAATTTATAATTCCGTTTACAATTACATGTGATTTTGAATCGATACAAGTTCCAGATGTTAGTAAAACTAGTACAGCTGGAGATCGGTTAACTACACATACACATACACATATTGCTGTAGCTGTTGCTTATAAAGTTACATGCATCATCGATGATAGTTTGTCGTTGCCAGTTAAATTATATCGCAGAACAGCAGATACTGACGAAGATGCTGCTGTTTGGCTGATAAAACAATTATTCGAAGAAGCTAAAACAATACAACAAAGAAAAGCAGTAGCAATGTTACCGTTGACAAACGAACAGCAAGATGAATATAACGCGGCAACATTTTGTCACATCTGTGAAGCTCCGTTTGCCGAACAAAGTTCGGGACAGGATTTCTAACAAAGTTCGGTAAAAGTCCATGATAATTGTCATATAACCGGTAGATATTGCGGCGCAGCTCATGATAAATGCAACCTAAAATTTCACTCAACATTTATGCCGTGTATCGCACACAACTATTGTGGATATGACAGTCACTTTATTGTACGTGCGCTTGGTCATCCAACTATAGTGAAATTATCTCAGCAGCGGAAGATAAACGGTATTCCAAATAACAAAGAAAAGTTTATGTCGTTGACAATTGGACCGCTGCGTTTCATAGACAGCATGCAGTTCATGGTGAGCTCGCTTGATGCGTTAGCAGTTAATTGTAAGGAGTTCCCGTCGCTAGTCGGATATTTCTCTGATAATGCTAGTTTAATGACAAAAAAGGAATTTTCCCATATGAATACCTTAATGGGTTCGATCGGTTAACAGAAACTTCACTACCCAATAAAAAAAAACAGTTCGACTCGTCGCTGAATAACTCGAGTATAACTGACGCTGCATATGAACATGCCCATCGAGTTTGGAACACATTTGGTTGTAAGACACTTGGAGAGTATCTGGATCTGTATCTGATACAAAATACATTGCTGCTCCATGATATTTTTGCTAGTTTTCGCAGAACAAGTATAAACAAGTACAAACTTGACCCATGCTGGTATTTCTCAAGCCCAGGGTTATCATGGGATGCGCTTTTCAAGCTGACCAGAGCCAACGTCGAACTTATAACAGAAGGTAATATTGATAAATATCATTTCATTGAAAAAGGGATTCGCGTTGGAGTAAGTGTAATTTCAAAGAAATATGCACGTGCCAACAACAAGTATATGACGAATTTTAATCCGGGTTTACCATCTTCATTTATACTTTATCTTGACAAAAACAGCTGTAGAGCTGGGCGATGTCACAATCAATGCCGGTTGCGTGTGATTCATGGACAGATCCAAGTCAATTTCTATCAGACACAAATAACTTAACTAAAGATCTTTCCACGGAGAATTATTCATACTTCGTTGAAGTTGATGTTGATTATCCTGAAAATCTACATGACTTGCATAATGATTATCCGCTTTTGCCAGAAAAAATGATTATACCATATTCACTGCTGTCTGTGGAACAACTGCAACATCGCAGAGGTAAACCGTGCTCGGTTGAAAAGCTTGTACCAAATCTGTTAAATAAACGAAATTACGTTTGCCACTACAACAATTTGAGACAAGCAGTCGAACACGGACTGATCGTTACAAAAATCCACCGCGTCTTGCGTGTTAGACATTCACGCTGGATGGCAGATTATATTAAATTTAATAACGACTCTAGGACCGTTGCAACAACAGATTTTGAAAAAGACTTTTTCAAGCTCATGAACAACTCGGTATTTGGTAAGACCATGGAAAATGTTCGTAACCGGGTTGACATCGGAATTGTAAACAATCGCAGGCGTTGTGAAAAATTAGTTGCTTCAGAAAATTTTGCTGGGATTGTGCCTCTCTGTGAGAATCTTACCATGATACTGAAACGGAAAACAAATTTAGTGTTAAATAAACCGATATTTGTTGGTGCGTCCGTGTTAGAAATCTCCAAGTGGTTAATGTTTGATTTTCATTATCGTTTTACCAAGCAAGTTTGGCCTGATTCAAATTTATTGTTTACAGATACTGATTCGCTCGTATACGAATTTTTGGAGATGATGTTTATAAAGATGTCTATGATCATCGTAACGAGTTCGATCTGTCAGATGTTGCAAGAGATAACCGATTTCATGATCCAACTAACAAAAAGGTAATGGGATTAATGAAAGACGAGTTTGCATTTAATGTTGTAACGGAATTTGTTGGATTGCGAAGTAAAATGTACTCGTTAAAAACAGCTTCCGGAAAGGAAATGAAAAAGTTGAAAGGGGTTAAAAAAATCTATTGTAAAAAGGTAATATCACACATAATGATTATATTAATGTGTTATTGAACAATAAAAATCATACTGCAACAATGACAACTATCCGATCTTATAATCACATGGTGAAAACAGATAACGTCGTCAAGCACGGTTTAACAAATTTTGATGACAAACGTTACTGCGATGACGGGATAAATACATTTGCGTTAGGACATTACAAGTGTATACAATAGTAGTATGTTAAAAGGGGGTTTGCACAAAGCATTACCCATGATATTTTTCTTGTCTTCGAATATTTTTTTAATCACTTGTAAGATTATAAAACAAATTTCAGCCCGAATTTCAGGGAAAGAAACAGTTCTCTGACCACTTAGGTCCCTTGGTCGGGACAAACTTTTTCTTCAGATAGAGGCTTTAAAACGGTAAAATGATAGCTCTATGATGGAAAAATGATAGGGGTATGGACAAGTGTTCAGAACCGCCTTTTGTCATACTACTACCTATATCACTTTTAGAACTACTGGATTAAAAGAGGGAAGTTATGACACGAATGTATGAGTTTCTAAATCAGAGACAATTTAAGACTTACATGTAATAATGGATCCTGTTTTACGAAATATGCAGGGTGCCGCTATATTCTTTGACAAGGATATTAATTAAAGCCCCGGCAGAAACTGAAGTTGGCTGTGGAATGTTGTATGCGCAACCGTTCCTGATGTCTCTATCCACAATTAGGCGTGAAATGAAAATTCTCATTGTGCAGTCAGTTGTTAGAACAAAACTTAGAGCAGTGTCAATATTTTTTATTGAATTCGACTGCAAATGAAAGCAGATTCACAGTTTTGTGTGCAACACTGCAGAATTATCGACTCAGAATGTTGCTTATTTAACAAAAGATTCGAACGGTAATTTACCATCACATTTGTGTGAGTTACTTGAGCTCTAAAGCAGTCATTTGATATCCGATCAAGCTGTTGTCTGTAATGCCCAGTTGACTGAATTCTCCAGTTTTTGCCACAGACGATGATGTCCTGGGTAGAACAAATTAAATAAGATACTCTGTTTAGACAGGGAATGATACACTGATCTGGGTCTGCACAGAAGGTTGTCGTTTCATCTGTGGCAGGAAACTGGCACAAAAGTCAATGATGTGTCGAAGAAGGGTGTAAAAGAACATTGAGTAAGTCATTCTCTAGTGGTGCTAATAACCAAGAACGATGGGAAGAAGCCATTCTGCGGTGACTACACAGCTCTACGCTCGCTTACAAAAAAGATGCATACCCTCCTGTCCGAATTAATTATTATCTTGATTCTTTGTAGGGCATGGACTAATTATGGACATAGATCTTGTATCAGGATAATGGAAGTAGGAAATCGGGGTTTATGCCAATTCAAAGTGATATCGTTTGGTTGAGAGTTGAACTTAAGATGGGTGCCGTTCTAGCCGGACTGCAAGATAAAGTTTCTTGTTCTTGAGTGAAGATGCGGTAGTATTTTTTTGAGCATGTTCAAGCACTTCCTTGATAACAAATCTTCTGAAACCCGTGCTGAAGTTGCAATTCAACAAATGCATGCTCTGTGTATGAGACTTACGATATCTTGGCCATATAATATCAGCTGAAGGAGTTGCAACAGATCTCGAAAAGTAGATGTGGTACAGAGTACAGAGATTCACTGGGTTTTGCATATATTAGCGGCGGTACGTAAGTCACTTTGCTGAGATTGCAGCAAGTTCCCAAAATGCATCTTTCATGTAGAAAATGTAAAGTGTGCACCGATCTAGGTAGCTTACAATGACACATGAACTTGAAAGGGCCTGATGGACAATTTAACAACAGTCATTACACAACTTCTCTTTATCTGTAGATTTGGTGTGCCACATATAATTTTGTCGGATTGATGCTGATAGTTTGAAAACGCTTTATTTCAAGAAATGTGTGTCATGTTATAAAACTGAGAAAGAGGTAGTTGGAATTGAACGCGCTGTGCACTGCAATACACGTACTGATCAGGTAATATGCAAGGCCGGCCATAGGCCAAATGGACCGATCTGGCCCAATCTGGCCCCGCGCTCACAGTGTCCAATGTAAAAATTATTATTATTATTTTTTTAAATATATCTATAGAGAGAAAGTAATTTTAAAGCGATGGAAGAAAATTTTAGGTTCAATATAAAAAAAAAACTTGTTTAAAAGTTTATTTCCAATTGCCGTGCTCACAGAGGGCCCTGCGCGTAAATCCAGGGGCCCCACAAAAACGATCAAAATCGGGCCCCGCGTTTGCTAAGGCCGTTCCTGTTGATATGTGCTAGTATTGTGAATATTTATTGTGCGATCACTGCTTATTGCTTTAGTTTAAGTTTTACGGCAGTGTATCCGTTGGCAAATTAAGTTGACTGTAGCGATTAATTTGTTTGATTATGGGGAATCGGTGTTGTAAAGCAATTCACAAACCGAGCAATTAGCCACTTCGTTGGTACTGTCGTCGTACTTAGGGACTTGCTAATATAGGTTAGTTTCGCAAACTGGGACAGATCAACCTTTGAATCATAAGTGAACTGGCATTATCTTGTTTGTTCTAC
>JAECUM010054210.1:0-24309 GCA_016617855.1 Megalonaias nervosa
TCAAGACTGGACTATTGTAACTCAATTCTGTCTGGTTAGTCTCAATATCTACTTCAGAAACTTCAAAAAGTTCAAAATACAGCTGCTCGAATCATCCTTAGAGTACCACGATCAGAGCACGCCTCTCCCCTGCTCTGTACCCTACACTGGCTATCCATGCGATCCAGAATTAAACACAAAATTTGTTCTCTGTGCTACGTTTCACTGACGGGCTCCAGTCCAACATACCTATCTGACCTCACCCATGTGTACACACCTGCAAGATGCTTACGCTCCTCTTCTGACACTTGTATTCTCATTATTCCCACTATGAAGATGAAATCATATGGACAACGCTCTTTTGCATACCAGGGCCCAGCAGCGTGGAATGAATTGCCCACTGCACTTAGACACAAAGACACAGTGATCTCATTCAAGAGCGCTCTTAAAACTCACCTATTTCAACTGCAAGAACAGACTTAAAGACCTAATAATGTATCCTTGCCTTAAATATTTACAGCATATTTTCTGTTTCTACTTTCATGGTGTTTGTTTTTAATTTTGTAATCATATCATTATATATGTTTTTTAAGTGTTGTCAAATGTTGTAAAGCGCTTAGAGCTTCTAAAGATTAGGCGCTATAGAAAGTCCTCATTATTATTATTATTATTGTTGGCAACATGTGATCTCAGATTGGTACCGTTTTCATTTACATCATACGTCCAGGTTGATATGACAATCCATTCAGGAGCAGCAATGACAAGATATTTAAGATGATCACTGTCAGCCACACTGGCCACTGAACAGCACAATTTTCATTTAAGATGATCACTGTCAGCCACACTGGCTACCTGAACAGCACCATTTTCATTTAAGATGATCACTGTCAGCCACACTGGCTACCTGAACAGCACCATTTTCATTTAAGATGATCACTGTCAGCCACACTGGCTACCTGAACAGCACCATTTTCATTTAAGATGATCACTGTCAGCCACACTGGCCACTGAACAGCACCATTTTCATTTAAGATGATAAAATAGATTTCCATTCATAGTAGCAATATAGATATCTTCAAGATGGCTGCTGTGGTGGCCATATTGGACATCAGATGGGGACCATTTTTATTAGGGACTAACTATAAATTATTAGGTATCTTCTAGTGAAACTCTCATGTCAATATCAATATGATTTTCCATCTAGTAGAAGCAACAATAACAAGACTTTCAAAAAGGTCACTTTGGTGTCCATAATGGATATCAGAGCATAACCATTTTTACTTTGGACCAACTAGATCATGAGATAAATATGTGAAAAGTTTTATTGCAATCCTCCACATAGTTCAGATGAGTCGCAATAACAAACTTTTTTAACAGACTGACTGACACCAGACAACAGATCATCCCGTAAGCTCTTATGGTCCGTGACTAGTAATCCTAAAAATGTAAACACTGTAATCTTGAATTTCATAACGAGAAGAACATTCTGCTGAAGATCATGCATTAATATTTTCTTTTGCTCACCACACTAAAGACAATATTTATATTTAAATCAACAAATATAAATTTGTTGCAAATTAAAATTTTGGGGTTTTTTTCTTTCTTATTCACTACTCACTTTTTCCCCAGATTGTGTATTTACTTCTCCATTTTTTTTTTTAACTGCAGTCTAAGCCCAAGTGTTTTATGGTCTTAATTTTATGATGGTTTAGTTCATACACTTCCTGAATGAAAATATTCAGTTCAGGAAGTACAACAATTTCAACAGTGATACTGTACTTAATAATCTTTCCTGAATCCTTACTGTAAAAATCAGATATTTCAGCTAAATCTCTGGTCTCAGGTGTAAAAATGTGTCCTTTCTTAGAGTGTTAAAAAAGTGTCACTCTCAACCTCCCCCAACCCACCCCCAAACAAATGGTATTTGTATCTGTAACTGTACTGGTATGTTACAGGGGCTTTTAAGTGTGACACTACATACACAATACTACAGAACAGAATGCAAAAGGGAAACATGCTGAAAGCCTATAGACCATGGATGGAGTTCCTTCACACAAATGCCACCTCTGAGTTGGCCTTGTAAGTATTGTTTATAATGCAGGATTTTCTCTTCAGATCCTAAGATAATAAGATGACAAAACAGAATTTCTGTGACTTGACGAAGGATGTGGTATAAAATTGTGTGAAAAGTTGACTTGTTAACACAAGTAACCCTTCAATGCACTGAATGGCACATGCCACTAAGCGGCCCAAATTTACAAGTGAATCCTCTTGCGATGGACACGATCTTCATGGGAATTTGTCTTCCTGCATATGTCTAGGAAGAGATGGATCTTCTAACTGTAAGAGCTATTTATGTATGTAAGACCAAGGGGATTTTAGTGTGGGAATTAGTAAAGACATATAGGGCTGAATGGAGGAAGTAAAAGTCAGCAGTTACAAGTATCAGGTTTCTATTTAACAAGAAGTTGGGGTGAGAATTTGGAAAACATATCAATATCAGGGCAAGTTTGTGGGATTCAGCAAGTCATGACAATCTGGGTAAATGGGTCACATGTAATGCTGGTTCAGCATATTTTGCTATGGAATGGTCTGTTGGGGAATGGGGCTGTCTTTCACTCATTAAGGGCTAGCCAAATATATTCTATATGTAAAGGAAGCGGGTGTTGGTGGTTGGTGTGATGTAGTATATATATATATATATATATATATATATATATATATATATATATATATATATATATATATATATGGATTAAGTGAGAATGGGGATACAAGATGGAGACAGGTGATACAAGAGATAAGATGGGAACTTAATAGAGATGGGACTTACTAGAAGATGATGGATAGAGATAATTTAGAAATACATAACAGTTATAGATGTATATAATGGAGAGATAGATATTAACAGAGTGGACAGCTATATCAGGAAACCATGTAGCTAAACTGCACAGTTATCAATACTTTTTGGCTGGAAGTTTCATTATGACAACTGAGGATCACTGAAAAACAGGACCTGACAGATTTTGGTGAATTTCTGAAGACCAAATAATATTTAAGATCAATAAAGGCACCTTCATAGCCATGTTGATACACTTTAAGTATGCAAGTGTTCTAAAATTCACTGAAAACATATGTCACAGAAAAAGATCTACAGTTTTCACCCAAGTGAACATCACCTTTTTTCAAAATCGAGGCAACATCTGCAATCAGCAAGTCTGTGGGCAGTTCTCTAGAATCAAAACATCTTTTAAAAATAAAATACAAAGGGTAGGTGATACACTAATTTTTTATATTTCATAATTAAAAGATGTACAAGTCGGAGAAAACTGATATTCCCATAGTGGTGATACCACTTTCATTAACCACAGTGGCAATGGCACTTTTGGAACTACTTTATTTTCCCATTTAGGAAATATATCCGCCATTATGTATGTTACTCAAACCTGCATTTCCATATTTGGGCCTATTTCATTTTTCTCCTGTTTCTTCTCTCTCTCTCTCCTTCCTTTCGTCTTTTCTCTCTCTGTCTCCATCAGGATGAATAGATCTTAAAATGTTGATACTGTATACCATTCAGCATACATTTATGCAATCAAAATGGTAGGCTTCAAGTATTAACTTTTTAAAACTAGTTATCCAACTAAATCATGCTGACTGAACTTACATGATCTGTCTCTAATGTACATTATATTCTGTGTCACCGACAGACTATCATACACCAGTCAAAATCTATTACAAAACAGTGCAAGCTTGGATAGATATACTGCTAGAATTCACACTTTAGAATGCATTTGATGAGACTGAACTTTTATTTAGTTCATGTTGCTAACAAAAATCTATCAACTGATGATGTTCTATCTAAAGCACCTTTAAGTTATCACACTGAGAGTCACCGAGAACTTCAGGCTAAAACTAATGCATATGTTGATTTCATAGTTATTAATCTGCCCGCATGAAATACTTGAACAAATGAAGTCTGAATATCGAAATCATCTGATGACTTGTACAATTCTGTGAAAAGGGGTGGCCAGGGAAATTGGATATTGACAGAAAACTGCAATCGTACTGGCCAGATAGAGGTGAATTTACAGTGCAAAATGGTTTCTTAACCATTAACCTTATAGAGTGTATGGCTTTATGTCTGTAGGCAGTTGATATACATGTACCAAAGTTACATATTGCAATCCACTATAAAAAGAACACCTGTTACATATCTGCCTCCATACACATAGGCCTGCCTATTAACTGCTACAGCAGTGTAGTATATGTTACATTCAACATCAATTTTACATTTTTCGTAAACATTTATTATGCACAGAAAGATTTAAAAGTAAAATCTGATTGTTATAGCTGTATAATTATTTTTCAAGGAAGATTTTTTATGTGCCTTAAATTCTTGAGAGAACTCATTCATCATCAAGACAGTGAACCTGTGTGACCAACGATAGCTGCCATTTCCAAATCCTTTGTCTACATCTACATCACTAAATCATCTGAATTTGATAAATTATTAAACTCAGTGTTGCCTACATCAACATTGGAACCTTTACCTAAGTTAACGAAGCTTTCATAGTTGCAATTCTAATTGTGTGAACTCCAGAAACTACTTATCAAAATCAGTGGCCTCCATTTTGGAGAGTGGAGAATCCAACCCAGTTACCTTAAATAGAAGATTACGACAAGAGCTTAAACAGTGACCACATGATCTGACGTAATGATCATTCAATTCAATGAATGACATATCTAATATGGGGTTTTCACCCCCAAGGTGGTGATATGAAAACCTGCTCAAAATGGCTGATGTTTACAGCAGGTGTCCAAAAGCACTTCCATGAGAAATGATGTCAAGACATCCAAACTCGCTTCCATTCGAATTGGGTTGAGACGTTCAAAGGCACTTCCATGAGAATGGGGTAGAGGTGTCCAAAGGCACTTACATGAGGTAAGGATTAATAATGGGTACACAACTGGTTGTACCAGAATCGCATCAAAAAGAAATCCTAGAAATAAATCATGGTGGTCACCAAAGCATAGTTAAATGCAGAAAATGTGCAAAAACATCATTTTGGTGTAAAGAACTAATTACTCAGCAAGAACACTTGGTAAAATCTTGCCAAAACTGCATAAAAAACTCGAGAGATCAAGCTGAACCAATGATACCAAATGAATTTACAAGTCGACCTTGGCAATTAGTCACATCAGACTTGTTTGAACTGAATGGTCAAACATATCTCGTGGTGAATATTTTTTACGATATAATGAAATAGCAAAACTGCATGGCAAAAGGGCACAGATTCAAAAGCATTAGTCAGTCATCTCAAATAAATATTTGCGTGACACTGTATACCAGAAGCATTAGTTTCAGATAATGGTCTGCAATACACAAAGAATTTGCAACAAATCATGGATTCCGCCATATTACTAGTCCAAAATAGAGAGATTAACGGTCTTGCCAATAAAGCTGTTCAAACAATTAAAAGAATGCTAAAAAAAGGCAGATAATCCATACATAGCTCTTCTGACATATCATGCAACACCATTATTGAATGGATACATTCCTGACAAATTAATGATGGGACGAAAATTACAAACTACTTTGCCAATGGCACCAGAAAACTTACAGCCAAAATGGCCAGATTAAAGAAACTGAAGAAAATGGAAAACTATCAAAAGCAAACTCAAAAGAGAAATTATGGTCATTGACATCACATCCGAAATATGAAAAAACTTCAATTAGGTATGGAAAAAAGTATGGATTAAAGATCATTTTTCTTCAGGCATTGTTATATCTGAGGCATCATACATGGTGGTAATGGACAAGGGACAGATATGGTGTAATAGGAGAAATTTAATTCCCATGCCTTACACATTATTGGAGCCTGTCAGAATGAATATTTCAAACACGAATATTTTGTCCAACTCGGAAGAAAGCAAAGCAGTGCCAATCAGTCAAAATGCGGCAATACGATTTACCACAATCTACCACAATCCACTATAATCTACAACAATCCACCACAACTAAGAAAATGCATCAACTGACCATAATATTCTACAATCAAGCACGAAAATAACACAATCGACCAATGTATATACCACAATCCACTATAATCTACCACAATCCACTACAATCTACCACAATCCAGAACAATCTTCCACAATCTACTACTATCAAGCGTGAAAAGGATACAATAGACCAGTAGATATTTAATTATTTACAAATAAGTATATTATTCTTATTATAATAATCCACTACAATCTACCACAATCCATAGCTGCCAACTCCCCGAGTACAAAAATACTAGCTGCTTATGACAAAATTACTGATTTTCAGGAACAATAGCCAGGCGCTGAGGATACGCAGAATTTGCTCCGACGATGAATCATTCCTAAAAAGGTCTGAGGAGCTATCTAAACATTAAATTTACTAAGGCTATGACAAAGACCTGATTGCGGAGGCAACCCAAAGGGTCAAACAAACAAACTGCAATGACCTACTAAAATATGGAAAGAAGGAAAAGGCTGATAGGATACCATTTATCCTGAACTACCATCCAGATGACCCCAATGTAGGTAAAATCATCGGGAAACACTGGCCCATCGTGGAATCGTCGGACGCACTAAAGTTAATCCTCCCGAATAAACCTGTAGTAGCCTATTGGAGACCAAAAAACCTCAAGGACATCCTAGTCAGGGCGAAGCTAACGCCAATCACTAATCAAGACCACACTAGTCAATCTGGCCCCTGTGGCGATAAAGGTGCAAAACCTGTCAACATATGATAGAGACCAGGACATTTTCTAGCACAGTGACTAGAAAAACTCAACATACATGGTCCAAACAAAACGTGCAAAACAGAGAATGTAATTTATCTCATCACATGTAAGACCTGTAGCCTTCAGTATGTCGGAGAAACTGAAAAGCTACACAAAAGGATCAACCTTCACAGATCTGACTGGATGACAAAGAAGTTGTACAGAAGCCAGGTCGCAGAACACTTCTCCTCCCCTGGCCACATGTTCAGTGATATAACACTTATTGCAATTGCTCACAACCCCAACTGGAGTTCCGAAACCAGGAAAGAAAAGGAATCTTACTGGATACGCCACCTCAGAACACTGAAACCAAGCGGTTTAAACCAAGACTAGAAAAAGACAGTCATGCACAAATAAAATTATCTTCTGCAGCCAACACATTTTCTTTTAAATAATTCTCTAAATTTGCTTAATAGCCTATAATTACTACTATAACAATAAAATATCTGGGATATAATTTGTGCTTACATAAAGTTACATAAAATAACAGCTGTCGTTATGGCTCGTCGATTTCTATGTCAATACAAATATTTTCCAGCATCCGCAACAAGTTGAAATAAACTAGTTGAAACATAAGAAATTTAAAGGTTTAATTCCTGTAGAAACAGCCATGTAAAGTTTTGCAAACACAACAGTTTTTCTGTTTTATTTGTTTGTCTTGTCTATGTTTTATGTTTGCCTTTAAAAAAGACTCATTAAGAGTCAAAAGCACTCAGGCAAGTTAGATACTAGTTTTGCACTGTTTGTTGCCAGTTTATTGCATTGATCTAAATCAATCCCTGACACGTGATCCCTTGCTGGATCCAGTGCACTTGAAAGGGCTGTTATTCGCCATATGATTTGTATTCTTTCTATATACATCTTTGCTCACTTTTCATACTTACAAGACTAATGTTATAAGTTCATGATAATTTATGTTATGCAGTGTATATAAACATGTATATACTATAAAATTATCCTCTGGAATATAAATTATAGGAATGTGTTAATTAATTGGTATATCTGAATGAACAAATTTCTTGTATATATCGCATTTCATGTAATTTTCGTACACGAAAAAATAATTATTAATTTCAGTGTACGAAAAATTATATATAAAATAATTAATTATCATTCTGTGGTATTGACCGTGTATGAAAAATAAAATACCCGAACAAGCTCTACAGAACACACACTACTCAATAACCTAACAGTACAAATGTACAAAATAAATGTATATTTTCTGTCTCATTCTGCTCTCAACTCAAGAATCCAATTACAATAAATATAGAGTACTCAAAAAGATTTTTGTTTTGTTTTTAGTAAGAGAGAGAGAGAGAGAGAGAGAGAAACCATAAGCAGTCTGCATATAGAGCATCCTTCTTTGTAGCTGTTATGTTGTGTAATGTGTTACGTATATGTAATTAAATTATTTGTGTGTTAGTTTTAAATTTCTCTTTATTTTATTTTTGTTTCATTACATTTTATTTTTACTGGATTTGACATTTTTCCCAGTAAATTTAGTTCAGTTCTTTTAGCCTGATTACAACGCAAAAATATTGCTACATTATATTTTTAGCTGATCTAGTTCCTGACCTTGGTTCTGAATTCGTAAACATTAAGTGAAATGATTGGTCATTACCAAGGTCATGTTCAGCCCACGTGTTAGCTCTGTTGTAAACAGCTGTTTTTAATTTCATTTCCAGTGTGGGAATCAATGATTCTTAGCTAGGACTATTCTAGCCTATGTGCTAATTGACCTGTAGTGAGTGATCACATGACCCATCACACGGGCTTGAAATTACATTTTAGTTGGGTTTAATTCTCAGTGTTTCTGAGTCAGTTATAAATAATACCTTGAGGATGAAAGGTATTCCTGTTGTTGCCATTTGAATTGAGTTTTTTATTTAAAATAATTTATTCACCCTGGAATTCTAAAGCCGGAATTATATTCTTGGTAACTCAGCAAGGAACTGTTGACACATCAGCCCAAAACAGGTTATAGAGGACGTCATTGCCTTCCATTTTGGAACTTTATCAAGATTCGAACTTGGATTCAATTAGAACTTTTTAGTGATAGGACTTATATTTTTCAATTCTAGGATTAACTTTTGGATTAGATTCACAAACCGTAAGTCCTATTTCATATTTTTACCTTGTTTTCTAGGGAAATAAATTATTTTGTTAAATTTACAAAGCTTGTTGACTTCACTCCTTTCTTTGTAACTTTTGTATGAGCCTACACGTAACAAATGTTGGCAAAATTATTAAGATGGCCTGAACATGTATGGGTATTATTTATTGGTAAATTGTATGCAACCATCTGAGTCCACGTTGTCAAGAAACTAAGTGCAACTTGTATTCTTACAGCAACAACCTCATTTTCAAATTACAATAAAAAAATATAAAGAACTTAAAAACACACTTTATTTAATGCGCTTGAGCATGTGTGTGTGTGTGTGTGTGAGATGAAACAAAATTTTGTCAGTGTACAAGACTGTATTTATTCAGGGCAGTTTTTATTTGTAGCTTTTCCAAAGAGAAAAAAGACTATTTCCAGTTACCTGACAATTGTGATAATCCTCATGTATTAGGACACAACTATATTCCATTATCAATAAACACCTTTACATCAACAATTCATTCTTGTTTTAATTACGATATACATTGTTACAATAACCAGATGGCTGTGCAGAGTTATTTACATGCTAATTAAATATGCTTAGAGCTTTGATTATTCCGGTTGAAACCAGACAGAGGGCAAGATTCGACAAAAGAGGTCAAATCAGCGATGCTGCCAGTACGGAAATGACGCTCTCTTTAGGGAATGAAAATCTGTCAATGTGCTATCTAGTCCATTGTCCATGCAGCAGATGTTACTCGAACTCGCCGATAAAGATAACGATAGAGGGGTATATCGTAGAATAGATTCATAACAAAATGTTGATTATATCCAAGTCAAAACAGTACAAGCACTTAAACGACTGTGTATGTACAAATCAATTTAACAGAGTCTGTGATTTTCAAATTGACGATATAAAATGACAAGGTTTTTACAATTTATTTTTGTATGACTGTAATGAAACAAATAAGACTAGTTCATCATTGGTCTATGGTCTTCACTTTAGCATATACTCAGATATAATTTTTGTTGGATAAGAAAACATCACAGGGCTTTCTGAACTCATTTTAAAACGCACGTGTTTTGTTATGGTGACAGACTTAATAAGGAGAACTAATTAATGATAATTAAGGATAATGTTTTGTGAAGGCCTTTGTTTAGTAGATATTATAATGACAATAAAATAGCTTATGCATCAATCTCAACAACAATTCGTTATTAACTTTTTTGTAAAAACAAAATGCTATACGGTTATCTTCGATCTTTTCTGCAAAGGTAAATCTTCTTAGTAAAAATGTTATGTCCGATAATTTAAAGGACTTTTCAAAAAATACAAAGTGATATGTACGAAAAAATATGATACATTTAAACAATTATTAGTTTGATAATTGAATTGTGTACGAAAAATTAAAGGGTACAAAAAAATACATGCAATATGGTATTCATGTTTTGTTCATGTGGCCATATGTGGAAGCTGTAGACTTATCAATTCAACTGATATAAATTGAGCAGGGTGTGTGTTTGCATTATTTGTATAATATAAATATTTCTGTGTTGTATATATTTTAAAATTACAAAACGATGAAATATTGAAATATATTCAAAAAGTTGTCTTTCGTGTATGACACCCAATACTCAGATTTTTGCTATACACAATGAGATTTCAGATATTTGATTGAAATAATATTTGAATTAATGTCCACTTTGAATGTGTCAGTTATAACTGTATACCTATAAAATACAACTTGGGTGGCCATTCATATGGTTTTATACTGGAGCGCTGCGTTTTCAGCTATGTGCCTCCTTATTAACATCTCAATTTTAGTGTTTTCAGGGTCAATAGTGGTTGATTATGGCATTTTTATGGCCAATTATAGCAGACTGTGGTATTTTCATGTTCAATTGTGGTAGATAGTAGTGGACTGTGGCATATATACTGGATTATGGTATATATATATATATATATATATATAGATATATATATATATATATATATACTAGATTGTGATTATATATATATATATATATATATATATATATATATATATATATATATATATGTACACTGGTCGATTGTGCTATTTTTTAGCTTGATTGTAGAAGCTTGTGGTCAATTGCAGTATTTTCATAGTACTTTGATTGTGGTAAATCTTGACACCTGTCAAAATGGATATTTCACACATTCAGGATTATTGTCAAAGCCACCTGAAAGACTAAAACTTGAAAACCTGAAGCTGACAGCATCTTGTATAGAAATGTGTTCATCATATAATATTTCATTTTTAATGTTAATGTACTCAGGAGTGGAGATGTTGTGTAAGCTTTAATCTAATTAGCTTTAAATATCACTCGACTGTTCTTGGCATTAAAAGTAATCAGACATCCTACACTGGATTAGAACCTATATATACCTACTGCTGGTTTATGTCATGCCTTCTCTAGGGTTCAAGTTGTAGGAGAAATACTCTCAGGGCAGTCTTGTCTCCTCTTTACAACTATACTGATTTCTTGTAATTAATAAATACTATAGACTGCCTACTGGAGTTATTCTTCAATAACAAATAACATTACAGGGTAATATACTTGGGACCAAATGCTCCCTGACTCTTATGCAACAATGATCAAAGGTAAAGTGATGAAAACCTGGAATGAGATCACCATAAAGCAGCTTTGATAATGTCATCAAAAGCAGACTTATTGAAAATGACCTATTAGATGCAGCTGCCACACATAATCAGATAGCAAATTCCATGCAAATCGACAGCTTTTCCCTCCACAAACATGTTTTAAAATTTCATTCTTCTGGGAGATGGGAAATATTTCACTAGAGTAATCGCCATCTTCTGTGTCCTCACTCGTGACGATACAATTTCTCCATTTCAAAAGTGAAAATTATTCCTTAAGTGAACTAGAATCAAACAAAACCACACAAAAATTTCCACTCTAACGTTACATAACCGTCTTCGATTTGATGACTCATTTTAAAATTAATCAATAGATATGCTAGATTTTGAACGAGGAAAATATATTATACATGATTTTATTTAACGACACGAGTCCGAGTAAACTCGTTGTCCGGTGTTACGCATTACATGACAAATCCGCATTCAGCTGTGAGTGATTTCCATATAAAGCCAGTGCTTTGTTTACGTAAACTTTGACTTTGAGGCGCGATTGCGTTTCTCAGATTTTCTATAGAATAAACACGTACAAATCTCATATGTTTTCTGTACAAAACCTGTAAGTTCTTACCGTCACTCATCTCTGCTCCTTAGTTCATTTATGGGAGATATATTTTGGCCTTGGAAATACAACAGTGAAATGATTTTAGATGTGTTTCATGTACCACATGCCGCCACTACTATCAGTTGGTGGCAGGGTAGTTTCGTAAATTGGCCCCTGGCAAATTTCTTAACTTATGGCTATGGTGTGACTTTTTCAACTATTATTGTTTACTAATTAAAGATATGGATATATTTGTGAACTAGGTGTTTCGGGCTTGTGTTGTTCTTGAAACTGATATCAGACATGTAAGCCTTCCATAGTTACTCAGCAGTATGTTGATAGTGAAATACCAATAGTTGGCTAGGAAGAAGAGCTAGCCTCCCATAGCAGTAAACACATGGGTTTGGGGCAAGTAGAATATCTCAAAAACGGCTTGGATGACAACTATTTTCAACTGCATCAGCCTGTTTAGTACACACTGTTTTGCAGAATTGTCATCTAGGAAAAGGGCTTGTGTTTGCACTGTGAGCATCACATGGTGTCAAAAATGACCTTCGGACATGAAAATTGCAGGTATAAATTAGGGGTTGGGGTGCATAAACTTCTTCTGCTGTGAACTGCCACTGACTTCTCTGGTCAAGTGGATAATATTCTATGCTTTGTTTTAATATAGGTATCTAAAAATATGGACCTTCTTGACCTCACTTGTGTATTTGATTTTTTATGATTTTTTTGTACTAGGTCACTGAATGTGGCATTAAATTTGTACATAAAAACTGGCCCCTGCCCCCTTATTGGTCGGTATTGGATCCCAACTTGGAATAGGCCATTTCTCGAGAAATTTTGCGCAACAACTTAGAATTCCAAATTGTTGCACTCTTTCTCGAGAAATTGCATGGTCGTTGGCTCCAATTTTGGAATAGCCATTTATCTAGACATTGCACGCAACAACTTAGAATTCCAAATTAATCGCTAGTTTTTAAAAGATTATATATTTATTTAAAATCTATATATTTATTTAATCTTATTTTTCTTTTACACTGCATTTTTTAAAGAACTGTACTTGAAATATGTTTCAGAAAATACTGGTAATTGAAATATATATTTGCAAAAAATATTTGTACTTGAAATATGTTTGTAAAAATATTTAATAAAATAATATATTTATATTTATATTTTGATTGATTGATTGAACCACTAATATTATTTCTTTGTATAATATTTGTAATAAGTTCGATTTTGTGTTGCTGGATAAGACTGAATCAAAACATTTTGTTTGAATGTAGTACAGAACTATTTGCAAAACAGATAGTCAATGAGGAAACGTTTTACCTGATGGTATTGAAATATTTCACAGTAATGAAGGTTACACCTATCTGTTCATGATGTCCTAATGGTAGGGAAATATTTCACAGTAATGAAGGTTACACCTATCTGTTCATGATGTCCTAATGGTAGGGAAATATTTCAGAGTAATGAAGGTTACACCTATCTGTTCATAATGTCCTAATGGTAGGGAAATATTTCACAGTAATGAAGGTTACACCTATCTGTTCAATGATGTCCTAATGGTAGAGAAATATTACACAGTAATGAAGGTTACACCTATCTGTTCAATGATGTCTTAATGGTAAGGAAATATTTCACAGTAATGAAGGTTACACCTATCTGTTCAATGATGTCCTAATGGTAGTTAAATATTTCACAGTAATGAAGGTTACACCTATCTGTTCAATGATGTCCTAATGGTAGGGAAATATTTCACAATAATGAAGGTTACACCTATCTGTTTAATGATGTCCTTATGGTAGGGAAATATTTCACAGTAATGAAGGTTACACCTATCTGTTCAATGATGTCCTAATGGTAGGGAAATATTTCACAGTAATGAAGGTTACACCTATCTGTTCAGTGATGTCCTTATGGTAGGGAATTATTTCACAGTAATGAAGGTTACACCTATCTGTTCAATGATGTCCTAATGGTAGGGAAATATTTCAGAGTAATGAAGGTTACACCTATCTGTTCAGCGATGTCCTTATGGTAGGGAAATATTTCACAGTAATGAAGGTTACACCTATCTGTTCAATGATGTCCTAATGGTAGGGAAATATTTCACAGTAGTGAAGGTTACACCTATCTGTTCAATGATGTCTTAATGGTAGGGAAATATTTCAGAGTAATGAAGGTTACACCTATCTGTTCAATGATGTCTTAATGGTAGGGAAATAATGAAGGTTACGCCTATCTGTTCAATGATGTCCTTATGGTAGGGAAATATTTCACAGTAATGAAGGTTACACCTATCTGTTCAATAATGTCTTGAGGAAATTTTCTGACTTTAGTCCTAAAGGAATAACTTGAATGTAGGAAAGATCTAATTGGACCATTGCAAAGATTCACCAATATGAAACCTACTACAAACTGTTGCCTGATGTCCTAAAGAGAGTCGTTTCATGAAACATATATCTGGAATGTATTAAAGATCTAAAGGGATTGTTCATATCCCCCAAAGAGTTATATTTCACAATCATGAAGATTTTTTCCAAGTTGTTGCACAATGCCTGCATGCCATTTTTTGGAAATTTAATCATTTAAAGACCATTTTAAAGGTAAGAAAAGGTATTCAAGGGATTTGATGCAGAAAAAGAACATATGGAAGATATAAAAGGTCTAATGGGATTTTTAAAATTGCCCTATAAAGTTATATTTCACTGTTATGGGGGGGGTTATTCCAAATTGTTCCATTATGCTTTCGTGCCATAATGGAATTAAGTCCTAATAAGGACCATTTTAAAGGCAAGGGATTTGATTCCTAGAAAGAATATATACAAGATATTAAAAGTTCTAAATGGATTTTCAAAATTGCCCTATAGAGTTATATTTCACTGTTATGAGGGTTATTCCAAGTTGTTGCTTTATGGTTTCATGCCATAATAGAATTAAGTCCTAAAAGAGACCAGTTTAAAGGTAAGAGAGGTCTTGAGGGGAGTTCTTGCATAAAATAAATATTTGGAAGACATTAAACTTCTAAAGGTATTTTTACTATTAACCCACACTTATAAGGGTTATTCTAAGTTGCTGCATGCAACATTTTGGAATTTAGTCCTGGAAAGATTGATTTAAAGATCGGAATGGTCTTGAGGGGAGATGTAGCATAAAATTAATATTTGGAACATATTAAAACTCTCAAGAAACTATTACTGTTGCCCCATAGGGTTATATTTCACGGCCTAGGGTGTTTATTCCAAGTTCTTGCATTATGCCGGCATACCTATTTTAAAAGATTAGATCTAAAAAGACTATTTTCAAGGTAGGAGAGACCTAGAGGGGAGATGTTGCATAACATAAATAGTAGGAAGATATTAAATGTCTAAAGTGAATTTTGCTGTTGCCCCATAGACTTGTATTTCACAGTTATGGGGGTTATTTCAGTGGATGTTGTATGATGCATAAATGCCATTTTTTTAAAAAAAATTAATCATTTTAAATACTATTGCAAAGCAGGAAAAGTATTCAAGGTTGTTGTTGCAGAAAAAGACTATCCTTAAGAAACTGAAGGTCTGTAGGTGTTGTTGCTATTACCCTATTGGTTATATTTCTCTTTGGAGGTTATTCCAAGTTGCTGTATGCCATATTTTGGAATTTAGTCCCAGAAAGACTGACTTAAAGGTATGAAAGGTCCTGAAGGGAGTTTTTGCATAAAATGAATATTTGGAAGATATTAAACATCTCAAGGGACTGTTACTATCACCCAGTAAGGTTATATTTCACAGTCGGGGGGGGGGGGGTATTCTAAATTGTTGTATGATGCTTGCATGCCATTTTGGGGGAATTTAGCCTTAGAAAGACTGATTTAAATGGAGGAAAGGTCTTGAAAAGAAGTCTAGGATCAATAGAGCTAATAAAGTATCCATGTAGACAAACCAAGAAATTGAAATAGAAATTTGTTTTTTTAGATATCTTCCTTACATGATTTTTTCCCCATTGGGAATTTAGTTATGTAAAAGTTAGTGGTTCTGAGTCAGGTCAATCTGGGGAAACCATTCAGAAATCCCCAAGATAGTCCTTTGAATCCAGGTCTCCTTCAACAGCTACTGTCTAATTAAACACTCTATATTAGACAAAAAGTAAAAATTCTATATTAGACTAAAATTTTAAAAAATATATAATAGACTAAAATTACAAATTCTATGTTAGACTAAATTAAAAATTCTAATTTAAACCAAAAAAAATCTAGATTTGACTAAACTACAAATTCTGTATTAGACTAAAATTGAAAATTCTATATAAGACTAAAATTACAGATTCTAAATTAGACTAAAACTCAAAATTTTGTTAGATTAATATTAAAAACTTTATTTTAGAATAAAATTAGAAATTCTATATGAGACTGAGATTAAAATATCTATATTAGACTAAATTATAAATTCTATATTAGACTACTATTAAAATTTTTACATTAGACCAAAAATAAAAATTCTTTAATTAGACGAAATTTATAGATATCTATTAGAATAAAATAAAAAATGTACATTAGACTAATTTTAAGAATTCTATATTAGACTAAAATAAAAATTCTGTATTAGGCTAAATTGAAAATGTTGTATTAGACTAAATTAAAAATTATATATTAGATTAAAATTAAAACCATATATTAGACTAAAATTAAGCAACTAAGACATAAGAAAATAATCTTAAATCATTGAAAATGAAAACTGTATATTAGACTAATTTTAAAAATTATATATTAGACTAACTTAAAAATTCTATATTAGACTCAATTACACAATCTGTATTAGAATAAATTACAAATTCTTTTTTAGAATAATATTAAAAATTCTATATTAGACCAATATTCAAAATTCTATGTTAGACTGAATTAAAAA
Organism: Megalonaias nervosa; assembly: GCA_016617855.1. Classification (NCBI taxonomy): domain Eukaryota; kingdom Metazoa; phylum Mollusca; class Bivalvia; order Unionida; family Unionidae; genus Megalonaias; species Megalonaias nervosa. The sequence goes on from JAECUM010054210.1 coordinate 17,010, forward strand.
TTATATATTAGACTAAAATTATAAATATATATTAGACTAAAATTAAAAATGCTTTAGTAGACTAAATTAAAAATTCCATATTAGAATAAATTAAAAATTCTCTATTACACTATAGTTGAAATTTGATATTAGACTAATATTACAAATTTTATATTAGATTAAAATTAAAACTTGTATGTTAGTCTAATTTTTAAATTCTGTATTAGACTAAATTTTAAATTATATATTTAATAGACTAAAATTTAAAAATCTGTATTAGACAACAATTAAAACTTGATATGATTAAAATAAAATTCCTGTATTAGGCTGAAATTACAAATTCTGTATTAGTCTAAATTATAAATTCTATATTAGACTAAATCAAAAACTATATGTATAATAAACTAAACTATAAAAATCTATATTAGACTAAAATTCAAAATTCTATATTTGACTAAATTATAAACTCTGTATTAGACTTATATTAAGTATAGACTAATATTAAAGTTCTATATTAGACTAAAACTAAAATTTATATATTAGAATAATTTTGAAACATTCTACATTAGACTAAATTAAAAATGATATATTTAATAGACTAAATTTTAAAATCTCTATTAAACAAAAATTAAAAATTTTATATGACTTAAATAAAATTTCCCTATTAGGCTAAAATTGAAAAGTATGTATTAGACCAAATTAGAACTTTTATATTGGACTAAAATTTTAAATACTATATTAGAATAAGATATTACTTCTACAAATTAAACTCTTATTTCAGAAATAAATACATCACTAAGAACTGAAACAAGATAGAAAATCCTATTTCATAATTAAACATATTACTAAAAAGCAATTCAAACTAGTTATATTGATGATATAGTGGGCTGTTTCCTGAGTATATTAATGACATAGTACGATCTTTCCCGAGTATATTAATGACATAGTGGGATGTATACTGAGTATATTAATGACATAGTGCGATCTTTACTGAGTATATTAGTGACATAGTGGGATGTTTACTGAGTATATTAATGACATAGCGCGATCTTTACTGAGTATATTAATGACATAATGGGATGTTTACTGAGTATATTAATGACATAGTGGGATGTTTACTGAGTATATTAATGACATAGTGGGATGTTTGCTGAGTATATTAATGACATAGTGGGATGTTTGCTGAGTATATTAATGACATAGTGGGATGTTAACTTAGTATATTCATGATATAGTGAGATGTTTACTGTAAAATGGCTGGAAATCACATTCAAAGATCAAACAATTACATGAAGGAGTTTCTTCATCGGAAAATAGCACTTCTCTATGCGTGACATGAAAAATCAAAATAGCACTTTTCTATGCATGACATGAAAAATCAAAATAGCACTTTTCTATGCATGACATGAAAAATCAAAATAACACTTCTCTATGCATGACATGAAAAATCAAAATAGCACTTTTCTATGCATGACATGAAAAATCAAAATAGCACTTCTCTATGCATGACATGAAAAATCAAAATAGCACTTCTGTATGCATGACATGACAAATCAAAAAAAGTAATATAAGGTGCAAATGGCAGATTTACCATTGAAGATTTTGCAATAATTTCTGTGACTATCTACTGTCATCACCCATGGATAAAAAGTTTTTATACATTGTTATGTGTTTACATAGAAATAGAGCAAACGGAGCAGTTTCTATATCCAGTTCTAGCGCAATAGATAATGGTGAGCCACAGGGTGGGAAGGCGTAATAGGTGTTACACATTCTAAATCCTTAGAGATGAAAAAGAACTGACTGACTTGGTTGAGCACCTCAACACAACCTCTACAGCATATGGTATGGATATTAACTGAACAAAAAAAAAAAATGATGACAAACAATACCAACAGCATCAGTACAGAAATAAAGGTCAGTAGACAGAAGCTGGAAAGAGTCACAAACTTCAAGTACTTGGGATAAATTATCATAGATGAGGGCTCCAAAGAGAACTGCTTTGCATGATTGCCCAGACAACAGCAGCAATGACAAGGTTGAGACCAATATGGAAAGATACCAACATTGCTTTTGGTTCCAAAATAAGGTTGATGTGCTCTATTGTCATATCCATCTTTCTGTATGCTCGTGAAGCATGGACGCTCACATCAGATCTACAACAAAGGATTCAAACCTTCTAAATGAGATGCTACCGCAAGATCTTGGGCATCTCATACATTGACCATGTAACCAAAGTCCACAAGAGGATCCAACAAGCCATCAGATCCTATGAAGACCTTTTTTGACCACTGTAAAAAAGTGTAAACTGAAGTGGTACGGTCATGTCTCAAGCTCATCTGCACTGGCAAAAACAATCTTGCAAGGCACAATGCAAGGGTGCAGAAGAAGAGGCAGACAGAAAAAGAGGTGGGAAGACAACATAAGGGAGTGGACAGGCATGGGATTTGGAGATTCCCAAAGGGCAGTAGAGAACAGGGAAAGATGGAGAGAATTGGTTGTAAAGTCAACTGTGGTGCCCCAACAACCTCTTGGGTTAAGGGATTGATGATGATGATGATGATGATGATGATGATGAATACATTTTATACAATATACTACATGTACCTAGAAAATATTGTGTAAGATTTAACTTCAGCACCTATCTTAATTAACATGAAACTGTGTTGAAAATGAGAAGAAAAAAAAAAAACTAATTATCTTGTCCTTTAATTTGCTAACTTTGCCGATAAATAGTTTCAAAAACCTGACACATCTTTAGGTCTCCCATCTAATATATAAAATACATTATTGTCAAAAACCCTTGTCACAAATTTATTTGTTGTCTTATTATTCACGTAAACTTTCCCCGCAAAAAGAATGTAACAAATGTCTCTATTAACACCCTCCATTATACAAAGGCACAAATGGAACTGATACAAAATCACTTACTTACTTAATTACTTATTTACTTACTTACTTATCTTCAATTTCCAACGTGTGCGACAATTCACCATGCATGTCGAATTACAAAAACCAGCCGCTCGGTCTGTTTATATCGCTTGACACGGTCACGTAATTTCTTGAGAAAGAGCGTAATCACTCGGATTTCCGAATTGTTGCATTATTCCAAGTTGAAGCCCAGTACCTGCATTCGATTTGTGTTTTCTTGTCTGTATTAGTGACTCTTTGTGCATGAACAGTGAATACAGTAAACAATGAAATAAATACCAAAACTCAACACGAAGCTCGAAGAATGTTAAGTTGCAACTTACAAAAATTGCTCTTTCTTTCTCCAACCATCTTAATTACTTAATATCAATTGCAGTTTAAAAAAAAAAATAGTCTTTTTTTATATGGTTTCGCAACCTAAGTGATATGTCCTACGCGTCCGATTAGGGAAGCTAGTACATTTTTCCTTTAGGTCGCACTCAGTTGTTTTGTACATTTGTAAAGAAAAGAATTCCTCGTGTTTACTTAAGTGGTTATACCAGCTATTTAAAAATGACCTCATATATCTTGGGTATTATAACCAGACTTTTTTATTCCATTCATTTTGGTGTATGTATGATTGATGGGTATAGTTATGGAATTGAAGGACACACGGTACTAATGGTATGGAAAAATGGGAACCTGCCTGGAAATGGGTGAACATGAAATAGAGCATATATGGGTTTGACTGGCCAGGATTGGTTAATAATGTAAGTTATGTTTTACGAAAAATAATCTTTTGAGAGCTTATCCTAGTTGTAAGTGAAAAAAAAATGAGACATTGTTTTATTGATGGAATTCCAGTCCTTTAACAGTCTTGAGTTTGGAACACTCATTACTAAAATTAGCACTTGACTCTTTGGTGCGGAATTGAAAGCACATGTTTCAAACACATGCAGGTCCAGAAAATGCCGCGGCTGATGTCCTTTCCTCTACACAGAAGCTGACATCCAGGTTTCATCTATACTGATAAATATAGGTTTGACCATGGGCACTCAGAAATTTTAAGTTATTGAATTGTTAGTATCATGGTGTTTGCATAGGTTTACTATGGGAACTGAATTAGTACCTTGTGCCCTATAGAGAACAAGGCTTGACCTTGCCTCAGATGTGTATCTATCAAAAATCTGCAAGCTCCGCTTGCTCATATTTTCACTTCCTAGACGTCAGAGGTAAATTAGGAACAAAATGCTGATAACTTTTTTCACTTTTTATATTTCGTAGTTCATTAATTGCACTCAGAAGCTGGTTTTGTTTAGTCTGGCAAAAGTTTGTTTCCCCATTTAATAACTGCTAAAGATATTACATTCTATACTAATAGCAGCAGAGGGGGTGAACAGACCATTTTTGTTGGAGACCTTATTTATAAAAAAATAAACCTTCCTACGAAAATGAAATCTCAAGGCCAATAACGTTAAACCACAACCTCTAACAATCACTTTGTCAGGCCGATTGGGTTAGCTCATTTTGTTACATTATTATGACGCGCGTTTTTATTTTCAGGAATGTTTCGTTTACGCGCTGGTCACTCAACGCTGGTCGTTCACCCCCTCTGCTGCTATAATTAAATCATTATTGTTATATCAATAATGATAGGAGAATCTCACACAACTAGATTAGCTCGAGAGCGACTAGATGCAATTAAAAAATATCTACCCGTCCGTGATTTAGTTAAACAACAACTACAAGCGCGTCAAGAATCTCAAGTGGAATTTGCAGAAGGTACAGAACAATTATTTAAACCGATTGTCGAAGCAACAAAGAAAATTGTTACAGCTACTGAGGCAACACAGAAAGCTCTTGAAGCATTACCTGTTGATATTGCTGCTCGTATTCAAGCAGCTCAACCTGGGGCTCAACCACAACCACAACCACCACCTAACCAAGAACCAGAATTAAGATAATAGATAAATTTACGCCTGAAGGTATTGCTGCTATCAAGGACAAAGACAAATTATTTGATATTGCCGCGTATGGATATTATGAAAGAGAAAAATATGTAAGACCAGAATATGTTAAATCTCTAAGCTCTGCCAATTGGATCAAGGATATATATCGCGTTGCTACTGGTATTCCAGAAATTAGATCTAATGAAGATATTTATAATTTTAACAGATTTGATGAGGCTGCATATAAGCATATCGAAAATGCTAAACAAGGTAAACAATTATTACCATCACCACAACGATCACCACGACTACTACCACCACTACCACAACAGTTATCATCATCACCACAACGATCACAACAACTACAACAAGAGCTACAACAACGAGAACAACAACGACAAGAAATAATGAAACAATTGAAATCACCACGACAACCAGTCAAAATAACAGAGGAAGAATATCAAGATCCTGGCGCAACTGGAAGTGGTTTAGAAAGTGGCCTTATTACTTGTCCCAGTGGCGTCCTTGCTGATGTTGATCGACTAGAAATTCTCATTGGAGGAAAACGAGCTGGTAATAATTCCCCAGAAATCATTAATGAAGCAGCTGATATTTGTCAACGATTATTTACAGGTGGTGTTATGGATATTAATGTGTATCGGTCTCTCATTAATGAAATTAGTGACGATGTCATTTATGATTATCATAGTGACTAAGTATGTAATTAGATGCAATTAGTGATAAAATCACTTAATAATAATAATATGATCATACACAATACTCATAGACCAACCATGGTCAGGGTAATAAATTCACGATTACCAGTATACAAAACGACCTACGGAGATGGATTAGGTGATGTTGTTCAGGGTCTATTTAGAAGGATAGCCCCAAAAGCAATACCGCTTGCAAAGCAACTAGGAATGAAAGCTATTGATGTTGTTCGTGAAAAAGGTATTGGTGCAGTTGGTGATGTTGCTAGCAAAGCATTCTCAGCAATCAAAGATAGACTAGCGCGATTAATACGACGAAAACCTCAGCAGAGTGCAAAGCACTCCACAGTGAAACTGGCCAGCACTGAAGTGATGCCTGCAAATGTTAGTAAAATAATAAATCAAGCTGCTAATCAAAAACTAGCAGAATTAGCTGCCAACACTAATGTTGGGTTAGAAAAAGAAAAAAATATAACCGCTAATCTGATAGCAGGAAGCGGTCTTCGTGTTAGACGAAGACGATAATAATAAAGATGTTTAAGCGTATATCTGATCCCGCGTTTGACATGGATGCACCAGTTTTAAAAGATGAATCTGTGCGCGATTATCAATATTATTCTTATGACGCACGTATACCTGACGAGCGTGGAAGAATTGAGATACAAGTTCAAGATACAAGCAGATATTTCTTACCCGCTGAAGCATTTATTGAAGTCGAAGGTAGACTTTTAAAAGCAGATAATACACCATACGGAATTAATGATCGACCTGGTTTTGTTAATAATGGTATTATGGCGTTATTTAAAAGTGCAGCATATAACATTGATGGACGAGAGATTGAGATCTGTCATAACGACGTTGACGTTGCCACGACGATACTTGGTCTTTCAAGATACAGCGATGATTATTCAAAATCAGCTGGTCCGTCAATGATGTTTGCCAAAGATTTAACTGATCATCCAGAAAGTAGAAATGTAACTATGGGTGATGTAGGAAATGCTGCTAATAATGCAGCAACTCCAGCAGTTATAGCTATGAATGAAAATTTTAACTTAGGATTCGCATCACGTCGAACAATATTAAATGATAATGAAGAATTTTCATGTGTGATTCCACTGTCACATATATTTGGATTCTGCAGAAATGTTAGGAAGGTTATATTTGGCGCTGAGCATACAGTTGTACTTGTAAGAAAAGGTACCGACGATGATGCAATATGGCGTGATGCTGCCATTGATGCAGGTAAAGTAATACTAACAAAACTTTCGCTGTGGATGCCAGTAATGACTCCATCGATTACCGAAGAAGAACGTTTACTTTCTTTTATGAGTCAAGGTGGTAAATCAACGTTGTCATGGTTGACTATGACCACAGATAGTATTCAAGGTGCCGTTGCTAGGTTATTCACATGGCAGATAGCATCACAGCAGGGGATGTCAGCACCACGACATATATTTATTGCACTTCAGGACAATGCCAGAGTAAATTCACAGGTACGAAATCCAATGGTGTTTGATACGATTGGAATTAGTGAAGTTTCTTTAAGGATAAATGGACATCAAGAACCTTCTGAAGAAGTGTTGCTAAATTTTGATCAAAATCATGTAGCACGTGCATATCATCGCTTGATGACATTCATGGGGCGTGATCAGAATGTTGGTTCTGGTTTACAGATATCTCAGCGTGATTTTACAACACTGTATCCAATATATTACTTTTCACTAGAACACTTCGATTTGTTCAGACAAT
>JAECUM010054211.1:0-11980 GCA_016617855.1 Megalonaias nervosa
GCCCAGGGTGTTGACCTACTTTCTTGACGCTATACTGGCCCAGGGTGTTGACCTACTTTCTTGACGCTATACTGGCCCAGGGGGGGTCTGTAATGCTAATTCCCATTGACGCTACGGTAACCCACTATACTACTATCATGTTTCCCAAACTGACTGGAAATAAGAACGACGAATTTAAGCTCTTGCATTTTGCCACAAATGCCCTAATAACCCGATTAGGTTTACAACAACGACAAAAAGGCAATTTATGCCCGACGACTGGAATACTTGTTTTTCTCCTATACGTACGCTTAGTACCGAAATTCAAATCTAATTCATTTTTCAAACTCCAAGGGACGAGATTCGTGCAACTAGCGTATATTACAAATAGGGAAAGTCCGATCATACGAAAGTGGACAAAATTCGACATATTTTAGAGTGGCATAAAAAAAAAATGGGTAGAATTTCTAACCTGTTCTCTCATTCTGACCCCGAAAGCCCAGTTCAGGTGACAACTGTAGCCCTGAAAGGACCCCGATTGGAAAGTTACTTCACAAACTAACGGCCTCGCGAAATCCCAGTTGAGATCACAAAATGCATCGGCTACTGTAAGCCAATATGACTGATTAAATAGTTTCGGAAAAGCTCAAACAAGTACCTAAACTACACGGAAAAAATTAAAACTGCACGTTAGAAAAATTTACAACTCAGGAATATTTTGATCGAATGTGATTATCACATATTTGGCGTTAAGGTAGGAACCGCCACGCACAAAAAAGATAACTGGGCATATACTTGAAACAAATGAAATCTGTGAAACCTGTACAAACGGTGACAGCCTTCCAAGGACGAAGACGGACGGAGGCGTTCGGAACACTTCTGCTTTCTGCCGCTTGCTCTTGGGGCATGATAATAATATCAATCGCATCAATTAAGTAGTAAGCTGAAGTAGAAATTTCTTAACGAGTCATGCATACGAATAGGCGACATACGACTTTAAGCCAAAGAATGAACGAACACTATGCAGCATGACTGAGTATTAGTCACTACACAAGGTGTGTTGGGCATAAAAAGTGGTGTGATGGATTTTATCTAAAAATGTATCATTTTGGACCCATCGTCTCTAAAAACCTTTGACCCTTTGTCTTAATAAAACTTTTGACCCTAGAATTCAATCTCCGTTTCCAACCAATGGACGATTTATCATTGGATTTCCCTATGATCCCCAAGTGCCATCCTCATGCCAACCTATGAGCTAATGTTAATTTCCTTATGACCCCAAATTCCATCATACACCTACTGCAAAATTCCCGTTTGGCTCTATAATAACGTCCCGGTGTTAAATTTGTCGATAATTTTAACATATAATGGCTTTATTAACATTGACTCTTTAATACCATCCCCATGTTAAACAGTTGGACAATCTTAACATAGGAGTTCTAGTTTGGTTTTATAGTAGTTCTTAATGTGTGCCTATGGGCTGATGTTTATTTCCGTTTCGCTTTATATTAGTTCTTAATGTATGCCTATGGGCTAATTTTTATTGCCGCTTGGCTTTATATTAGTTCTTAATGTATGCCTATGGGCTAATCTTTATTCGCGTTTGGATCTATTTTTGTTCATTTAAATATTATTAATCCTGACAATTTTTCATTCCGTTCCATAGTGATAATCAACTAATTTGGACTCATTAAACAGTAGAACCAGTCTTGAAAGACCACCTCTTTTGCCAAAACATTTTGGTCTCTCAAGACAGGCGGTCTCTCATAACAGGTCACAATGATATATAATCAATAAATGTGTGCACTGAGAATGTGGTCTCTTAAGACAGGTTGTCTCACACTGAAGTTGTCTTTCAAGACAGATTTTACTATATATTATCTTTCATGATTCCCAAAATGATTAATTTATTTTGTTGGTGTAATCTTATGACGGGATAAAATACGTAAGGAAATGAGAAATCCTAGCTATATATCGTAAATAAACGTTATTTTTACGGTTGGCTCTCAGTCATGTTGGTGCTAGTGTCCGTAGCTAATCTCAACTATGTTGGAACACGTGTCCGTAGTTGAACTCAATGTATTACAATGTTAAATTCGTGGCAACTTAAGTGCTAAGTATGAGTTCTGTCTTGCAACACATGTCATCGGCTAATATGTTGTGCGGAAGAAATACAAAATTGAAAGAAAGGTTTCTGACAGATTTTCATTATACATATTATATCATATCAATGGCACTTAGGTCTAATAGCGTTATTCATCTCGAAACAGGAAATAGATGTACCAATTGATTGACAATGCAACGATTTGATTTCACTGAAAATTGTTTTAAAACCACTTTTGCAAGGATATCGACGTATCAAAAAAGCAAATGAGGTTGAAACTCGGTAAAGCAGACTTAATACTTTCATTATGAAATAAAAAAATTAAACGTTTTGAAGAAAACATAACAACATACTATAATTATAGTAACACAAAATAATAGCATATTTGTTTCATACATTTTGAATCTTCTTTTTATAAGAATACCAAAAACTATTCAACCAGTGCATTGCACCTTCAGGAATCGGTTTTATACTTGATTCTTCGTTTCTTTTGAAAATCACCGATTTAGTGGCGCCAGTATTGCTTGGTTCAATACGAGAATCGATATGGGTCGAAAATCTTACGCTTTTTTGTGTGACCATATTTTCCCGATTTTGGGCAATGTTTAATATAAAAATGTTCAAATATTAGAAAGAGTATTGAATGACGAGAAACAACAAGCAAGAAATTTAAACTTCTCTGCGAAAGATTCATACAAATATTATAAAAATAATAAAACGTGTCGTTCGTTCATATAGATTTGTGATTGCATATTATGCTAGGTAAAAATATGTTGTGACCTAATACAGTGCTTTTGGGTCTCTTGTTTTGTTTTCGTTTTTTTCCAGCGGAACTAGTACCACTAACTTTACCACTCTTCCCAGTCAGACTACAGATACGAAGATATAAAAAATAACACCTTGTTATTTGATCAGGTGGAAATATGAAAATAGCAATTTCTTAAAGAAAGGTACTAATATCGTGAAAAATTTTACTTTTGATTTTCTGGAAGAAAGATTCAAAACAAATTCTTAAGGTGTGGTGCTATTTTGCACAGTGACTTTTAAGCAATGTAGGAGGGCATTGTTTTCACAATTGGCGCTATAATTACATAATGCAAGACCATATTGGAAGCCATTTTGTTTGCTTTGCATTTTGTCTTGTACCTGGACTCGATTTCCATTTTGACAAAACCTGAAATCTTATTCAAGACGTCAAGGCCAAAAACATGTTTATCCCTCGCACACCAGTCCGCAAATATAGTGGATTCCAAAACAAGCTAAAAAAGAACTGTCTTGTTGGATATTTTACCTCGGTAGACAAAATAAAAAAGTAAAATATATAGTACAGTTATTTGAAGTGGGGAGTTCACACAGTGGATATCTTCTGCATAATGTTATCCCGGCGCTTCTAAATCTTGGCACAGAATCGATCAGAATGCGGATATATGCATCAGACGCTCGTAGGCGTGTAGTGTTCCTAAATTTGTCTGACACCATTTAAGCTACAGACTTGAAACTTGGATCAATGATAAAATTTTATGGATGGAGATCATACTAACGTAGCCGGGGATAGTTTCGTAAATTTCATAACATAAATCTATCATGTGACTTTTTCGGCTAATTTTATATAATAATTCTAGTTATTGATGTATTTGTGAAATAGGTTATTGGACTTGTGTTGTTCTTCAAATTTATTGTAGGCATGTATACTTCCCACGGTAACTTCACAGTATCTAGATATTAAAATACAAGAGGTCAGTTAGGAGGCTGAGCTAGTCAACCTTAGCAGTAGGCACGTTGTGTTCAAGGCAAGTAGATTATCTCATATATGGTCTAAATCGCAACTATTTTGAATCGCATCAAGTTGTTTAGTACACATTGTTTATCAAAATTATCACACATAGAAATGGTTTGTGCATGCAATGTAAACCCCACTGTGTGAATTTGGGGCTTGGGTACATACACATCTTTTGCTACGAATTTCCATTGTCAGATCAAATTAATTATAATTGAATGTATCTATTTATGTATTTTTTTATTATTGCTATCCAAAAATATAGACCCTTTTGATCGCAGGGATGTTTTCCATTTTTATTAAATTTTATATTACGCAGGTTAAAGAGGCATTGAATGTGTGCATAAATGTTCCCCATGTATCCTAGTTTTGTTCAGAAATTTAGTAACTTTGTTATCTATCTATCTATCTATATATCTATCTATCTATCTATCTATCTATCTATCTATCTATCTATCCCGATATAATCAAACCGATTAGAGTTAAAATTTGTTCCCAGATGCAATCGGTACATAGCTCAGGAATGCTTTTTTGTGGAGAATTGAATTTGGGATAATTTTGTCTTATGCTGGTAAATGTTAATTTGTGACCACTAATTATTCTGTTGAATTTATAGGTTATGGAAAACATTAATCTGTGACTCGCTGTTGCATAGCGGAAAAATAAAAAGCTAAAGAGAGTGAATAAACAGCAACACACATTATGAATGATCAGTGATGTATAAATGGATGAATCACCAGGGCGAGCATTTTGACGTGATATGAAAAGGTCTTAGAAGTTCTGCGTAAATAAGCCCCGTAAAAACTGAGACAGTTACCGTCAGAACATTTGTAGCTATGACATTCATCACGAGACGCATAATTCACCAATCAAATATTTCTAATCAGTTACGGAGTGAAAGCATGGAAAATGTGATATATTGTAGATAAAAAATTATTTCATTCCACGAATAAATCATCTCCCCTTGGAAAAGTATAAATACCTCCTACAGTGAATTTTTCTCATAAGAAAGTCAGCAGAGAAAATTACAAGAACACAGGTAATCAAGTTTCTTTTTGTCATTTTCACTCACAAAAGACGTTATCACAAGTTATTAACTTAGAGAATGGAAACGATGGCAATGAAGTATGTCATAATTGCCATCGAAAGATTAAATCTCTAAATATAATGGCTGTATTGTGGCAGATTGAAATAAGACATATGCAGATGGCGAGTTATGTAACCGAGTAGACGCCAATGCAAAACTAAAATGTTAGATAATGTGAAATAAATAAATTACGTGGAAATGCCATTGTAAACGTACAAAATAGTGTTCAACACTGAAACAATATATTTTCATTAAATCTAGGTACACGAAGATAACAGCAAGAAAAAATATTAGCCATCTTTACGAAGCGAGCACTGATGTGCTGAAATCAAATTTAGAGCATTGATCAAGTAATTGGCATGGGGAAATAAACATTGCAAGAAATGATCGACGCTAAGCGTTACTGATCGAAGCCAACTTGTTTTAATCAACATCAAAATTGTACTTTTATTGAATTCTGACATCAGTCCCCCCCCCCGACTATCATCAAGCAATTCAAAAACAGAATATTGACTGAACCTTATTTTGCCTCGGGAATTTATAGCATGCATTTAATTCTATTCAGAATCAGTTTGATAATTTTACTACGAAACAAACTAGTTGTTAAAACAATAAATATTAAGCGGATCTCACCTGAATACTCGTTTTATTCGAAAGTTATGAAACGAGACAAATTTGTTTCTATCTCCTGCGGGTTTTGGCGAGCAAATGAGTGACTTTCTGTTCTACAAGTTTCACAAATTTCTTTGAAATTTTTACAGCTGGAAGGTTCTATTTATTACATGACGAAATATGCCGATTAGTGAAGTGACTTTGAAATACATTCGGATGCTTCGGTCAATACGCCTTACTGTTGCGTTACATATGAATAATCTCCAGAGTTTCATACATTTAATATTCAATTATTTCCCATTTGTGATTCCGTTTAGTTATAGTTTTATTTTAAATGGAAATAAATTAGTAGAGGAATAGGAATAAGTTAATTTTATACAGGCTGATACGCTGCATCTTTTATTTTCTGGGAGCAAAATTGGTCCATAAATGTTATTTGAATTAATAATGCGTGGTTCAATAACTAATAATACAAACAGAAGATTTATTTTATAACTAAAAGAGCAACTGTCTTTCCAAATCAATAGAACATTTGGCATTTAAAAAACAAAAAAGACATCATCTTTAAACAGTGAATCTAGAATGGAAACTCCTGAACGATGTCACACATAGTTGACTAGAGTTAGGTAAGACGAGCTATATACATCGACTTTCATCAAATGTTTACAATGTTTCCAAGTAAAGTGTGTCAGTTTCACTACTAAGCATGCCATTTGTTGAATATTCAAGTGAAGGCATGATTGCAGGAAACATGAATTTCAGATTTACTGTAATGTATTTCTGACCAGATATCGGTATTATTTGATATGAAACAACATAGATAAAATATATTTAGGCAGAATTGCATCTCATAATAAGAAACATTTACTATTTGGAGCTATTTTACAGCGTAAAAATGATGTGGTTGGATAACTTTCTGTTAGTAGGAAAACCGGCATATGTCCACATGTTTCTCTAAACAGTGGAGAGTTTATACACTCCTATAAGTTAGCATTTAAATATGTATATCATGGTCCCCGAAATGTAAATAGCAACGGTAAAATAAAATTCCAAAGGACGGGGAAAGGAAAAATAGAAGCCAATCATTAAAGAGAAATATTGCATAAGAATTTCATGGGCTTATTTGGATTAAATCGGAATGACATAAAGTGTTATGTTAGCATGTTGTCTCATCGAAAGTATTGAACTGTGATAAACAAAAGTTATCAAGTTATCAAATTGGTATAGTAACAGAAAAAACACTGCTGTCACGTGAATATATATATATATATATATATATATATGTGTGTGTGTGTGTGTGTGTGTGTGTGTGTGTGTGTGTGTGTGTGTGTGCTATAATATGAGGGATGTGGAAATACTAAAACTTGACATACACAGAAGAAATAGGAGGTTAGTAGTATAGTGGGCCACTTTAGCGACATTGGGACCTTAATGCTAAAAATGGGTATATCCACTTTGGCGACAATGGGAATTTAACATGGAGAAATTTAACAAAGAGTGAATGGGGAATTGAACATAATCTAACATGGGAAATTTAACATGGAGTGAATGGGGAACTGAACAAGCTGAACACGAACGCGAATCACATTTTTCATTTAGATTTTCCATGCGCCAAAATTTTATAGCGTATGCGCATGACGTCACAAATATCACGTCGGAAATTCCTTTTGGAAAAACCTAGTATTTATTTTTAGCTACAACTTGTGGTAAATTCCCCGCGACGTCATGCCACCTGTGTCATTTCTATATAAAGTTTGAATCATTCGCGTTCGTGTTTGTGAATAGTATATAGCAAGCACCGTGACGTCATGCCACCTGTGTCATTTCTGTATAAAGTTTTAATCATTCGCGTTCATGTTTGTGAATAGTATTTATCACATAGTCGGTACACTTTGCCTACAGTGTGCAGTTTCATATTTTTTATATTATACGTTTGAACATATCACTTTATGTGATTCTGATTGGTCCAAATAAGCCCATGAAATTATTGTGCAGTATTCTCTTTACTGATTGGCTGCGATCGTGTAAAAACTTTTTTAACCCCGCCTTCTGGAATTGTTTGTTTTGAATGAACATTTTTGGCCGCCATTTTTTGATTCGACTCGCGAAAGGGAATTGGGAAAAAATGGTCCCGTCCAGTCTCAGTATTGTCAATTTACCCCCATAGGGGTTTGTTATGTCATGTATAACATATAACATGAAAAATGGCAAAACCCCCAAAACAAGAACAGTAACAGCAAGTAAAACTATTGCTTAGATGATAACGAGGGTGGGGGTGGGGATGGATGAGCGGTAGCATGGACTCGACCCTATATACAAGAATGGTTTAAATGTGAACTTACTGAAGTAAATAAACTCACCTTTGGTCACAGAAGAATGTAGACATAAACCGGTCTCCCCAACAGTCAGAACTTTATCCAGCCACAGCATATTTACGCGGTAAATATGTAATACAAGTCCGACTCAAAAAGAGATTTGTTTATGTCTTCTGTACAGTCGAAGGTTCCAAATCAAATACTACAAATATCCGGTCACAAATACTTTGCCGTAAATATGTGTATTTCTGCATCCAGTAATCTTCTTCTCACAAAAATATCGCAACAATGTAACGTTTAGTTGTGATGTGGAAAATTTCAACCTAAACACTGTTACTGTGTTGTGTAGGCCAACCAACCGGTACTGTGCATCGTATCAAACAATGTGACATCACACGCATTGGACATTTTGTGTTAACAAATGTTTTGCCTTTTGTAAAATGTTCTGTTTATTTGGATGGACGATTATTCTTTGATTTATCGTTATCAAAAATGTATAATATACTTTTACTATTTCAACGTCTGTTATAGACTACTTTTTACGCACAACAAATGAACGGTACAGCGTCTGTCAGAATGAACGAAATTACTCGTTCTTCTTTCCATCTAAATAATTTCCCCTGAAATAAAACTATGTGATAAAAGGAATCTCAAATGGGTAGTGATTTAATATTAAATTTATGAAACTCGTTAAATGATATCCAGCTTTTCAACTCGTTTCATAAATTCAATATTAAATCGTTACCCATTTGAGGTCCTCTATATAGCAAGTACTGTGACGTCATGCCACCTGTGTCATTTCTATCTAAAGTTTGAATCATTCACGTCCGTGTTTGTGGATATTGTAATATTATACCCAACTTATACAACTGACTAAAAAAAATTTAGATAAGAGAATAATGTTTTTGTGAGTTAAAAGATAAATTATACAATCAAATAAATTTTTTTAGGCAAGAAAGAATAAATCTTTTTGAGGCATAGGAAGTGGCCCTGAAAAGGGCCTTTGGTTTTCTTCTTTGGCTTCTTCTAAGTTCTTCTATTCCTCCACCAACTTCTTATTTCTATCCTACACATTTTTTCTTCTTCTCATTCTTTTCCTCCTCCTGTTTTTCCTTCTCCTCCTCCTTTTCCTGTTTCTTCCTGTTTTATTTTTCTTCTTCCTTTCTATTTTTTCGTTCCATTCCCTCATCCTCCTTTTGTCTTCTAAATCTTCCTTTTCGTCCTTTTCAATTCTAATCATCTCATTTAATATCTCCTTTCCTCTCTTTAAATTGTTGATTTCCATAGCCAATCTGTGCGGGCTATAAGCTCCAAGCTGCATTCTAAGTAGCATCTCCTCCACCATGCCTAGTGTATCTACCACCTCCTGCAATCTTATCATTCTCTCCATGTTGCTAGCCATTTTTTATATTCAGCGTTGAATGGCGCGAATGACGAACGCTATCCTTTTATATACTTCAAGCACGGACGTGAACGAAAACATCCCTTACACTCACTTCACATATTATTTACTATCCACACCAACGGACGCGAATGCATGAAACACACACCTATTTACTATCCACACCAACGTACGCGAATGCATAAAACACACACCTATTTACTATCCTCACCAACGAACGAGAATGCATAAAACACACACCTATTTACTTTCCACACCAACGTACGCGAATGCATAAAACACACACCTATTTACTATCCTCACCAACGAACGAGAATGCATAAAACACACACCTATTTACTATCCTCACCAACGAACAAGAATGCATAAAACACATCATATTTACTATCCTCACCAACGAACGCGAAAGCATAAAACATACACACTATACTATCCTCACACACACACACACACACACACACACACACACACACACACACACACACACACACACACACACACGCATGGGACTTCCATGTTAAAAAGTGTCGCGGCACTTTGGCGTCAAGGGGAATTTAACATGGGGAAAATTGAGCCTGTATAGCGTCAAAAAATAGTGGTTCTGTTGAGCAACAAGGACTTATAGCCTCACGTAGACCGTAATGTTAAATTTGGTCGTTTGCACTATAGCCTTAAAATGTATAGCCCCACGTAGACCGTAATGTTGAAAACAGCTCCCAGCACTATGGCCGCAAAATGTATAGCCCCACGTAGACCTCTATGTTAAAAAAGGGTCCCGGCACTATAGCCCCAAAATTTATAGCCTCACGTAAACCTCTATATTAAATTTAGGGGGTTGTACCGTAGCCTCAAGATTAATAGCCTCACGTAGACTTCTATGTTAAATTTGGTCGTTTTCACTATAGCCTCAAGATTTATAGCCTCTTTGTACCCTACGGACAAGGGAAATTGAACATGGGGAAATATTGGGTCTGTCTAGCGACAAAAAATTATTGGGCCTGTCTAGCGACAAAAAAAAAATATTGGGCCTGTCTAGCGACAAAAATATTGGGCCTGTATAGCGACAAGAGGAATGGAACAGGTAGGGTCTATTTTTAGCTACAATTTTTGGTCAATTTCTGTTTAAAAACCCTTGTATGTATTTATAGATACAACCTTTGGAAAACCCAAGTCTATATTTATAGCCTCAAAAATTTCTAGCTTTAGTGACGTCACTGAACTGGCTGACCTGAATACTCGATACTGCGTGACATCACTCAACTGGCTGACCTTAATACGCGATACTGTAGATAGGTGACATGAATGTGATAGGGATAAAGGGAGTTTTAAAGGGACAAACAAAGACCAACACATACACACACACACGCACTCCAAACGTTATGTGTTACCTTAGAATGTAAGAGTTAAAGAAGAAATTTCACAAAATAGACTATCCTTTACACTGCAGAAATATTATCCATCACATCATCATGCTATCCAATATATCATACTCACTATCCAAAATACCTTGTGTTCGCTTAGAATGTAAGAGAAGGAGATGAAAGCTCACAAAATATCTATCCCTTACGCCATAAGAATACTATCCATTACACTCACTATACCATCTATTATATCATACTCACTATTCAAACACCCAATACAGGTAGGTGACGTCACGGTACTGGACACTTGCAACAATGTAGCAAGTACCGTGACACCTGTGTCATTTCTATACAAAGTTTGAATCATTCGCGTTCGTATCAGTGAATAGTATATAGCAAGTACCGTGACGTCATGCCACCTGTGTCATTTCTATACAAAGTTTGAATCATTCGCGTTCGTGTCTGTGGATATTATAATATTATACCCAAATTATACAACTGACTAAAAAATTTTAGATAAGAGAATAATGTTTTGGGGAGTTAAACATAAATTATACAATCGAATAAAAAAATTTGTTAAGGCAAGAAAGAGTAAATCTTTCTGAGGCAATGGATTGACCCATTACACATAAATTATACAACAACTAAAAAACTTTTAGGCAAGAGAGAGTAGACATCTTTTCGAGACATATGAGTGGCTCTGAAAGGCGTCGTTTAGTTTTCTTCTACTTTCCTCCCTTCTTCTTCTCCACCAGCACCTCATCTTCTACAGTACATTTTTATTCTTTTTCTCATCCTTTCATCTATTTATAGCTACAACCTGTGTAAAACCCAAGTCTATATTTATAGCCACGTGAACTGGGACTGTTTCTTCTATTAACATGTCGCTCAGTCCTTGCACTTCTCACGAATGACATTGATGTTGACGGTTTTAGATCTTCTTGTTGAACCGAACACGAACGCGAATCAAATTTTTCATTCAGATTTTCCATGTGCCAAATTTTATAGCGCATGCGCATGACGTCACCAATATGACGTCATTCGTGACGCTTTTAGATCTTCTTGTCGAACTGAACACGAACGCGAATCATATTTTTCATTTAGATTTTCCATGCGCCAAATTTTATAGCGCATGCGCATGACTTCCCAATTATTACGTCATTCGAGTTCGTGCTTCCCGTCAACATCAATGCCCTTCATTCAAAGTGTTACACACTCATTACTATAAATAGCACCCACTTTATTCTGGTACAAATTTTACAATCCAATGTCACAACACAACACAACTTTAAAACGTTCATAGACTTCTGTTTTTTTGTTCACTCTCTCTGTTTTCTGAATTT
>JAECUM010054213.1:0-11713 GCA_016617855.1 Megalonaias nervosa
GTTAAGGTAGGATTAGAGCATGTTAGATTAGGCATTACAGGGTGTTTAAGGATTCTATGGTGTTATCAGGAATGGATGTACAGTATGAGAAAAGTAGAGAATTAGAAAATTAGAAATAGAGACAGAAGAAATTGTTTTTTTGTTGGTTTTTTATTGTTGTTATTTTTTTAACATTTTTTTTAAAGAGTTTGATTTTGGTGGTGGTTTAGTTAAGTCTACGGCTTTTAGCTTTTAATTTATCTCATTTATGCGTGGCGTTGATTTTGGAGAGGACAAGGCACCTTTGTTGAATTGATCGTGTCCTTGACATCCAAAGACGCCTATCCATTGTTTTATGCCATTTGCATTATAAGTTTGTTTTATTGATTTATTATTCTAGGTTGTTGTACCATGAGATTTGAGATGAGGTAGGGGCTCCAGCCCGCGCTTAGGCTGGTACATACCCCTATGTGGGTCGTAAACCGAAGCCCCCACTCCATTTCGCACCCCCTGGTTCAGTTACATGATGTATCGGCTTTTATTGATTATAGATTTTAATTAGTTTTTTATGTCTGGCAGGGTATGTGGATTTATTGTGTATCTAATTTTTAGGTTTTAGGTTTTTTCATGAAGTGTGAGATGAGGTAGGGGCTCCAGCCCGCGCTTAGGCTGATACATACCCCTATGTGGGCCGTAAACCGAAGCCCCCACCCGATCTCGCACCCCCCTTGTTTGATTATCAGTTTTTTTTTCCATTTATTTTTAAAACTACTTGTATTTTTATGTTTTATTAGTGAATCTCGCTTCATGTATAAAGTTTATGATGTTTTTATAGGTGGTGTTGATGTTTGGGTTATTTTTTAGGAAGTCAGGGAACACCCCCGGTGACCCAATCTTTTTCTGTTTCTTTATGAATTTAGTTCTTTCTTCCTTATATTTGTGGCAGATGTTCAGTGCGTGGTTTAGATCTTCAGGAGCTTGGCAGTGGTAGCAGTTAATGTTGGACGGTTGGGGCCCTATTTTTCGACCGAAACTGCTTGCTAATTTCGTTTTGACCGTTATTATTTTGTTTATAATTGTTTGATCAGGGCTGTTTACTTTTGGGGTTTGTACATTTCGGCCAACCACATTTTGAATGGCATAAAATTTGCGTCCTTTAGTGCTATTAGTCCACCGTTCCTGCCATTTGTTGTTGATATAGGTCTTAATAATGCCTTGTATTTCGCTGACACTGTAGCTTATGGTTATGGGTTTTAGGTCACCTAATTTATGCTTTGCTATCTTGTCAGCCATTTCATTTCCTATAATTCCTATGTGAGATGGGATCCACATAATTTCCTATAATTCCTATGTGAGATCGGATCCACATGAGTTCCATATGTTGTTGTTTGTGGCTTAGCTCTTTTAGTAATAAGTTTGTTCTTTTTAGGAAATTATCTCTTGATTTGGAGTTATTTGATTGTATGGCTGTTATTACGCTGAGAGAGTCACTGATGATTACTGACTTTTTAATTTTGTTGTCTTTAATCCATTTTAATGCTTCCATTATTGCCTATAATTCTGCCGTAAAAATTTAGCAGTGGTCAGGTAATCGGGTTCCCAATTGGATATTGTGTTCTGGGATATCCACTGCCGCTGCCGTTCTGGGTAATTCAGATGTTTTGGAGCCATCTGTGTAGATATTTACGAATCCGGAGTAGGATGTGAGAATCTCAATTGTTATATTTGTCTTTAGCATATGCTCTTCTTCAAGTTTCTTTCGAAATTTTGTTGCTTGTGTGTTAATTGATGGTTTTGAGGATATCCATGGGGCTTGGTCAAGGAACTCACTGGGTTCCGCCTGAAAATTTGTTATCAGGAGTAGTCCCGTCAGTTGATGGATCAGTTTTCCTCCTGGTGTATGAGGAACTAGTTTTCTGCTGAAGGCTTGGTCGCATTTTAGCATGGTTTTCCTAGACGGGTATGTTTCTAGTTGAGTTGTTAACCTAGCAGCATATCTTAGCAATAGTTCATATCTTCTTAGTTGAAGTGGGAGTTCCCCTATAAGTACTTGTAGTTCAGCTAATGATGTGGACAGGAGAGTGTCTGTACAGATAATCAACGCTTTACGTTGGATCGTGTCCAGTTTTTTTAAATGTTTAGGTTTTGCCGACTTGTAAATCTGATATCCATGGTCCAGTTTCGATCTTATCAGTGCCCTATATATGGTAAGTAATGTTTCCTGGTTGGACCCCCAGGTTGTTCTTTTAAGGTTTCGCATTAAGTTTAGGTCTTTACTACAGCAGTTTATTAGATTGTTGATGTGTTGATCCCAATTTAGGTGTTCGTCGTAATACATACCTAGGAATCTCGCTACTATAATAAATTTGATATTTTTATTCTGTATAAATAATTTGGGGTAAGGAATTTGGTTCTTAATTTTGGAGTGAATACGACAGCTATTGTTTTTTCGTGGGAAATTTGGAAGCCCCATTTATCAGTCCATCTTCCTATATTATCTAAGCTTTGTTGAATGTCATTAATTACTTGCTGACTGGCGGGGTTTCCTGCTCTCCAGATTCCGCTGTCATCTGCGAATTGTAAAATTTCGACTTTTTTGGAAGTTAGGTTGGAGTCTAAGTCGTTTATCATGAGGTTGAAGAGTGTGGGACTGATCACGTTCCCTTGAGGTGTGCCATTGTCTAGGGTGTGCGTTTCAGAGCAAGTTTCCCCCACTCTTTTGATAATTTTGCGATTTGTCAAAAAGTTTTCTATAAAGTTGAACATACGTCCTGTTATTCCAAAGTGGTTTAATTTCGCTATTAGACATTGTGTCCATACAAGATCAAATGCCTTTTCCAGGTCAAGGAAGACAGCTATAAGGTGTCTGTCTGATTTTCTTTTGGTGTTGAATGCCATTTTGATTGCAGCTTCTAAGCGGATGAGTTGGTCTGTGGTTGATCTCTTATTTCTAAATCCACGTTGATTTTCTGAGAGCACGTTATTGCTTTCCAGATGGTATTAAGCCGGTTAGTAATGATTGTTTCCGTGATTTTACATATATTGTTTGTGAGGGAGATAGGTCTGTAGGAGTTGATGTTATTAGGGTCTTTTCCAGGTTTAGGGATCAGGATTATTATGGCGTGTTTTTATTTATCAGGTAGCCTGCCTTCACACCAGATCTTATTTAATAGCCTTAGGATGGTTGCTGTTATGTTTCCAGGGATGTTTTTATATATTATGTATCCTATCTGATCTTCTCCTGGTGATGTTTCTTTTTTGGATCCTAATGCTATTTCCCATTCCTGGAGCGCGATTTCACTATTTAGGTTGGATGTTTTTGCACCGAGGTCTTGGAATAGGTGTTTTAGTTTTGTTTTTTTTCTACTTTTGTGCGGTGTAGTTGGAAATTATTGGTGTGGTTTTTGTCACTGCTCATTTCAGAGAAATGGCTTGCTAGTTTATTTGCTTTATCCTTATTGGTGTTGGCTCCTGAAATTTTGGGTGTATTGCTTTATTTTGTCCCACATCTGTTGAGAGTTTGATTTAATGTTGAGTTTTGAACAGAATTGTTGCCATGATTTTTCTTTTGCCTTTTTGATTATTTGTTTGAGGGTTTTTTCCTTTTCTTTGTAGTGAGTAAAGTCTACCGAGTTTCCTGTATGTTTAAACTTATTGAGTGCTTTCTGTTTTTCTTTGTGAGCAGTTTTGCACTCACCATTCCACCAAGGTACCGATTGTTTGATTTGTGTCCCACTAGATTTTAGTATACTACTAATTGCTGCATCATGTATTGTGTTAATTAGATTTTCGTAGTATATGTTTTTTGTATCACTGTTTTCTATATTATCGGTGTTGATTTCCGAGAGTGTTTAACGGAATGTTTCCCAGTCTGCTTTGTCATATCTCCATCTGGGAGATTTGGAGTTGTGACTAAACTGCACCGTCATCTGTAGGGTGATGATGATCGGAAAGTGGTCGCTGCCTAATGAGTTGCTTTGGTCCTCTCTCCAATCAGTCATCTGTGCTAGGTTAGGCGAACATATGGTGAGGTCGATGGCAGAGAGATTGTCATGCGCTGGATCTATTCTAGTGTTGGACCCATCATTTAGGATGGTCAGGTTGGTCTCGGCAGCCCATGCCTCAACCAACCTGCCTCTTTTGTCTCTCCT
Source organism: Megalonaias nervosa (assembly GCA_016617855.1). Classification (NCBI taxonomy): domain Eukaryota; kingdom Metazoa; phylum Mollusca; class Bivalvia; order Unionida; family Unionidae; genus Megalonaias; species Megalonaias nervosa. The sequence continues at coordinate 4,131 of JAECUM010054213.1, forward strand.
GCCACTACCCCACAGCGCTAAGGAACATCGTGACTCTTAAAGGTAGGAGTGCAAAAATTATAAAGTGTTTACCATCCACAGTGTATCTATTCCATGTATACAGTACGTGTTCTGGACGATGTAACTTTCCAAATGTTTGCTAAACATTGACTAGTAATTTGTCACATTCACCAATGCATGGGATAGAAGACATTTACTTTCTTCTCTATAACTGAAAAACAAACGAAATTCAGGTGTCTCTGAAACCCAAGCAACTTTCGTCTGAGAAAATAACAGAATCAGGAGAGGAAATAAAAACATGTGAAAACGGTGATAGAAAGCAGATTTACAGAAGTGGACGAAAATGTTTTTGCAAATCTTGTTTTAGAGTACGAAAATGTGAATACAATCGTAAGACATATGGACATATAAAACTTCTAGAAGAATATCTGCAGAGAAACAATGAGAGACGCCCTATACATGAAGTGCCAGCACTGTACCTAAACTTCCATTCGTCAGAATGGTGGAAGTGAATACGAGCTAACAGCACTGAGAAGTAAGAAAATGGCCTATATATTGACTACCGGTAATTTTACAAAAACTGAATTTAATGAATAACGTATGACCAAATAAAATGATGCATAGCACACTTTTGATAATATCAGTTTGTTAAATGGGAAATGAATTTGTGAATGAGTTAATGAATGAATGTAATAACTGATTTAATTAGCCACAACGCATGCTGTAATGAGCAAGACTTATTCACAAAGCTTTGAAACGTTAATTACGTTATGAAATAAAGAAATTCACTCATCAAGCAATTTCAGGTCAGTCGAACGTGGATAACGCATCATACAAAACACGAGAGAGAGAGAGAGAGAGAGAGAGAGAGAGAGAGAGAGAGAGATATTGTTTAGATATTTGACTATTTGGTACCCCTGGCTGCATGACTCTTCTGTTACTATTTGTCACAGCCACGATGGGAAGTTTTGAACGGTACCCGAGACGACACAGATACAATTGCAACTTAGTTTATGGTTCTAAATTTTCCCAATCAAGAGAGGCCCTAAAAACTATACAGAAAGATCCAAAGAAGTACGGGACAGGAAACAAACACAAAACCGATGAGGCCGTCAGTGATGATGACATTCATAAACTGTTTGAATCCTCGCATTTGGGCTCCAGCACACAGACACGTTCAGTAAACACTTTATGGTTTAACGATACATTGTACTTTGGGGTACGGGGAGGGGGAAGAACACAGAAACATCAATTGGGGAGATATCTCGTTAAAGCAAAATTGCGAACTTAAACTAGAATATGTAGAATTTAACGGGAGAAAGACGAAGAAGAAAACAGGGGAGGACATATGAAACACAGTATATGAAAATCCCAGGATGCACGCTAACCTTCTATTTCAAGATAGGTGTCCTGTAACTATCTACAAATGTTATAAGAACGAACGACCAGTGATTTTTGTGACCCTGACCGTCCATTCTACCCTGCCCCTGTAAATCACGTGAATGCACCTTGGCCAAATGAGCATTGCTTATTTACGGGCAGCAAATGGAGCAAGAAAGCCTAATATACTAATGAAAAAATGGCTATGAAAGCATTCTTGCCAGATTTGGCTTTTAAACGCATTACAAACTCAAGCGTCAGAAAATATCTATGTCAGAAACTAATAGAATACAATGTTCCAGACACACAGGCTATACACATCACTGGCCACAAAAATCCAAACTTTCTCAACAACTACAGAAAACGTATTAGCAACCAGAAGTGTGTTATGTCAAGCCTGCTTTCTTATCACTTTGGTATGGATTTCAAAGCAATTGTTTATTCTTAGAATATGAGCTGGTGTGGTTGTCTGTGTTTGTTTTGGCGACAGTGCCCAGTGAGCAATAAGGTCTTGGTGATAATCCGGAAGTGAAATCTGTGTTCCTTTGCACGCTGGTTTGTTTACAGTCCAGCCTTCAGAACAATGCCGGTGAACCTTTGACAAGAACTATTTACGCTCGCTGATTGGTTTAAGTGATTAGCATGATTGACAAGTGGCGACAGGTCAGTTGTTAAAGGAGCACGACTGCGAAAATTTTCATCACGTATACGATAATTTCTTTCTTTCTGTTAGATTCAAAATGTCGAGAAATGTTGTGTTCGAAATCGCGTTTAAAGACGGTCAAACTTCGACGTACGTAGGGCTGTCCTCCTCTAAGTATAGAACTTGTCCACAATTAATATGGTCACGTGACAAATCAAACTGGTAATCTAAGGCGCAAACGGTTCGAGTAGATGTCTACGCTTGTACGTTAATTTATGTGATAAAAAAGTGTATCTACTACTGTCTCCCATGTGATGAAAGAATTTATATACGTAATAATACATTATCCTAGGACTAAAGCACTTTTGTACACAGTTTTAGAGCAGTGGATCACAAGGGCTCGTATCATTGCTTACAATTTAATTATCAGTCATACATATAGTATAATATTACAAGCGAGGACACTTCTCTCCTTTCTCGTACGACCTATCTTAGAACCAACGCTAGTATTTCAAGCTTCATTTCGAATAGCGAAATAAATTTGGTATCGATCTTTAGGTCAGGCATTCGACTTTGCATGCCTATCCAAGGTTTGGCTTATTACCATACCTTTAAGGAATGCCATACCATTTTCCCACGCTACTGCTCGACATGGCCAAGATAACGCTCGCTTAATATGCAAGAACAATGCGCTGATTGGAATACTACCTTCTCATTGGCCAACTGAAAATAAGATATAAATAAATGAAGGACGTCATTTTCTTGTAACCAATGAGAGGACAGTATTCCATTCAACGAGATTTCACTTGCATATTAAGCGGGCGCGATCATAGCCATGTATAATATGCCATGTATAATATGTATAATTCATTCCTTGTTTAATTGATTAAATTTTTGTTTATTTATATATAAATTTATCTATCTTCCTACTTATGTGGCATTTATTAAGAATATAAAATAATCAGTGAACCGAAAAATGCACAAGTATGAAAATTATGATTTACCCTTGACTTTAAACGATTAATGAAATCTTTATTCTGTAGACACATTGATGATGATAGGTAAAAAATTTAAAATGTTTAAAACCACCACATAAACGGTTGTGGAAAAGAAGATTCATCCATGTATTAATATTTCTTGTTAAAATAATTAATTAATTCAGGTAGAATTATAAAATGCACGCATTATAACATTGGAACTTCAGGGTACCCAGTTTACGTGATGTTGCTTCCTAGTACTCACGGTTAACTTAATTACGTACAAACAAATGGCATATACAGTAATGTATACAAATACAATTTATATGGTACCAAACACAAGCAGACCAATTGGAACATCCTCGTCTGTTTCGAATGCGAGTCAAATAGCTTCGACTCTTTGAAAGAGACTGTGTGTTAATTTTAGTAATACTTTCCAAACTGGTAACTTTTTGGTGGACCTACATTCTACTGGAACTGCGAAAAAGATCTTAATTAAATTATTAGTGTTGAAAATAACACTCGACAATGTTTCAACCAAACACCTGCAATTTTTCAGTTTTCTTTTCATTCCTGCAATTTTTAATGGAAAATATGACGATATTATTCGTTATGATAGCCTGAAACTAGTACTTATATGCGAAGGAAAAGGCTTAGGATGTTCCAAATCCTGGGAGATATCAGTATTGCAGTGGTGGAACGTTATGTAATGCTAATATGGCCGCGTCCTATAAAACTGTAACTGAATGGCGCATAATTTCACTTAGCTGAAACATTAGACTCAGAAGAACACATAATAATTTTCTGCTGCATAAAAGAAAATGATTTTGACTTTTTGCTGTAATTAAAACGATCCTTTTAATATTTTCAGATCTCTGCCAAACTCAGAGTTTGAACAAGACTGGTGTTGCTTTTACCGCCCGACTGTCAAGAGATCTCACGCACTCAGCAAAAAATGTAGTACGTTTTGACGATGTCTTGGTCAACGAAGGTAACTTTTACAACCCGCTCACTGGCAAATTCACAGCACCCTATCGCGGTCTTTACCTCTTCTCCGTCACTGTTATTAGTCCACCGGGACAAACCGTACACTGTCAAGTGATGAAAGACGATACTGAAATTGGTAGAGTATATGAAGGGGAGAACCAGGCCAACCGGCACAAGTCAGGGTCAGTGACTGTGGTCACAGTACTAGACAAAAGTCAAGTGGTCTATGTTATGGCCTACTATGGAATTGGTGTCGAAACCATTCATGGAAACTACTTTACAACATTTACTGGTCTGCTACAAATGAAATATGACTAAGATGTGGCGATGTTGACTGGCCAGAGGATGATGTGCTTTTCGTGAAAAGTTTTCAATAAATCTTAATATCTTCTGGCTTGTTTGTCGTAAATGGTGCATAGGAAGTTTAGTTATACTTTTTCGTTTGATATCAAATGCTATAACACCAAGAGCATAAACATACAGGAAGAAATCCAAAATGCAATCTTCTCTACAACACACGCCGAGAAGCAAACACAGTCAAACCTGTTAAGAACGATTAGTTATGGCAACAATAAAAACCTGTCATTCGGAACAGGTGGTTTATTTATTTATTTATTTATTTATTTATTTATTTACAGTTATATGCTACTGTTACGTGTAGGCTCGTACAACAGTAACAAAAGAAAAGAGTGAAGCCAACAAGCTTTGTAAATTTTATCAAAATAATTTATATCCCTAGAAAACAAGATAAAAATATGAAATAGGACATTACGGTTCGTGAATATAATCCAAAAATTAATCCTAGAATTGAAAAATATAAGTCCTATCACTAAACAGTTCTAATTGAATCCAGGTTCGAATCTCGATGAAGTTCCAATATGGAAGGCGATGACGTCAGATGAGGTCGTTGTACTAATGGCAACAGTTCCTCGTTGAATCACAATTTATAATGTTCCCGTTTAGAATTCCAGAATAAATTTCCACTGAATGTCTTTGTCCCAGAATTTTTATAAAGAAAATCACTTGTGTGGTTTTCTAGGGAATACAAATTATTAAATTCCAAAAAATAGATGAACTTCACAACAAACTGGCAACAACAATACAAACCTCTTGAGCCCTCAAGGTTTAAAATACGACTGAATAAATCTACTAGGAAATGGCTGTTTTAACCCGCGGTTTTAGATCACATGGTGGCTCACGTGACGGGCTACGTGATCACTAATTTGAACAGCGCAGTAAAACAAATGCCAATTATCACGTAGGCAAGAATAGCCTTATCTAAAAATCAGATTCCCACACTGGAAATAAATTTTAAAAAAAAAGGCTGTTTACAACTCAGCTAACGCGTCGGCCGAACATGACCTAGGTAATAGCCAATCGTTTTCACTTAGTGTTTACAAAACTTCTCAACCAAGGTGAGCTAAAAATACTGATAATGTAATACCTTTTACATTTTACTCATGTCAAAACAGAAAAGTGAATTTTCCGAAAATAGTCAAATCCCGTAAAAATTATCATTACAATAAAATGTAATGAAACAAAAATAAAATAGAAAGAATTTTAAACTAACACACAAGTGACTAAATTACATACACGTAACACTACAATGTTATTTATTTATTGTTTAATAGTATCTTATAAACACAGGTGGTTGTTATGTGCATAAAGAAGTTTGACGACATTAAAAGTTCATGAGCATAAAACATGCCCCAACAATCTTCTCCACGTCAAAATGTAAATACAATGCAAAACAGTATTGAAAATGCCACTGAAAGCTAGATGCGAACAGTGGACTGAGTATCTGAAACACTATGTTCAAATTTTGAAAGAGCAACACATTAAGTGTTAAGATATATCCAACTTTATAAGAATTTTCGATCTGTAGCAGTGCCGTCTGTCCTTGTGTAATTGCGACTTCCATTTTAAAGTAAATTCAATAACAATCATGATTACTAACTTTTGTTGGGAAAACAAAATCACTAGCGTCCCGATGGAGTAGACATTGATTCCGCCGTCTTGTATTTGCATCCTGTAAGTTCAGTCATAATGAAAGGCTGGCATGCTCGATGAAACGTTAGAACTAAATAAAATGATGTAAAATTTTTAAAAATTGATTATGGTTGCAAATAGATGAATTTATTACTTTTGGATATTTTTTTTATATACATATTTCATCTTTTAAACTTGTCTTACGATTGCTTGCTTAGTGAATGAAATAAACTGGATATATTTATTCAAATACAAGCATTGGCAACTTCCTCCAGGACGCGGGCCGGATACGTGATTTTTAAAGCTACACGCTATGATGTAAATTGTGGAATAAACCACGTCACGGACCGTATTTTGCCCACCCGTGTTCAGATGTGTAGACATCAAGTGTTACGACAGTGAAGTATTTATCGTGATAAGTAAAGCATCTTGATCTTGATATAGTATCGCGGCATCACTGGCGATATACAGCTTTCATCGATCAGCGACTTAGTCCCATTATTAAGAGCAAGAATAACTGTTCAAAAACTCTTTCTCCACACAATGGTGGTGAAGACGCATTTCCGACCGTTTGGCATTGATTTATTGTTATTCTGTTATATTTTTCTTTCTTTTTGTATTTCCCATAAGTTAACATTTTACATGTATCGCAACGTGTTTCCCTACAGCACCAACTGACCTGGTGTGTGATACATTACCTTTAAATGTGCTGTATCTCTTTATTGAATACCACACACACTCATGCATATACATACATACATACACAGATATTGTACACAAAGACACATTCGCATACAAACCCCAAGGTGTGACTAAATTGCCTTTTTCTTTGTTGTTTTTTTTTTTAAATGTAATATATTTTAACTTCACTCCAAAAGTGAAAGCCATGAAAATGAAGTACAGTTGTCATCTTTTTTTCTTATATTCGTCAATTCTGTTATTCGCTTTGGCTATATCTTTTTTCCAACGTTCTATATGATAAAAATATAATTTATAAGGAGAGATTTGTGCCTAACATACTTTGCAAGCAAAATTAGAAAGTTAATAAGATCATCAAAGTTATTATTTCCTTAACTTTTTTCGCGTAATTCTAAAATTTGGATCATAACATTAGTTTCATTGTTCAGATAATTTCCGAAAGTGTTCAGTAACTGAACAGTCATAGAACATGTGCTCACGTTGTTCTTTTCCCTCCTTGCAAAAGGTGCATTTATCATTATCACTGAAATGAATCTTTTTTTTTCTTCAAAAACTGGTTTTGTGGCAATAGTTCTATGAACAAATCTGAAATGAAAGCTAATCAGTTATGTATCTTTTGTACAACGTTTAGCCAAAACAAAAATATTGGTAGATTCATCTGCATCAATTGCACACTCTAGCTGTCTGGACCAAGTGTCAGTTTTACCATTTGGATTTTGTATCTTGGTTCCTATCAGGTCTTTGTAAATAAATTTAGTGTTGCCCCTTACACTGAAGAGTGACGTTTTGTCGAAAACTACAAGAAACCTATTTCCACGTTCAAAACAAAATCTTATACTTTTTCTATTTCATCATCATTAACGTCGTCGTAATCATCATCGGCACTATCGTGATGTGTTTAAAGATGA
>JAECUM010054214.1:0-16370 GCA_016617855.1 Megalonaias nervosa
CTCTGTTGACGTATATTGCTGGCGCAGTTCTGGTCACGGAATACTAATAAACAACCAGGAAAAAAAAAGGAAGGAGAAAAACCCCCACTAAACTCTGTAGTGTGCATGGATGCTATTTTAAAGTAGTTATCTAGAAGTTAGACAATGAGAAAATATGATTTTAACTATCCGCACTCTCATTAGATTAACCGTTAAAAAAGTATGTGTCAGAGAGAGATTATCAGTGGTGATGGGGGGTGTATATTAGCCCTGTCGAGTCACTCGTATAGTCGCTCACGAGTTTTATTGTAAAAAGTTCATCAAATAATATATTATGACAACCTTTAGTCACCCCTCTCCTCCTGCATCTGGGAGTTTTATTTTATTTTGCCAAAACTTGACCTTTCGAGCAAACGAATGCGCGTGTTTGTGTGTTATTTATATTATTAACTATCTGTCTGATTGTTGATGTATCTATTTCTAATTTCTAGCTATTTGTTTTTTCTGCATCACAGAGAAAATTATTTCGACTGCTGGAAAATTTTTTTTATTAAAATAAGACAAGAACAGCACACAGAATGTTGTTTGAAAAAGGAAGACAATAAATAGCGCATAATTTAAGAATGTGCGCTGTTTTCCCCCAGGTTTTCCCCCAAGTGTGCCGATTTTGCACTAATTGTGTCTTTGCAGAGCAATGTATGTTTCGGCTGTGGATTTGTTGTTTGTGGGTTTCTTGGTTGTTGTTTGTTTTGGCCGGTGTGTGTGTGTGTGTGTGATTTGGATTTTTAATGTAGCTTTAACAATTTTTCAGTTATATCGCTACGATGTCTTCAGTGTGGCAGTTTATAGTGATGTCTAGCACTGGGGCATCATGCCGCAGACATGTAGCATGATGTCCCACCCAGTCACATTATCCTGACACCAGGGCCGACCGGGGGACGGGGTAATATTGTGACGATTACCAGAAAAGGAGAAATGCCAAAGTTGAGGTGGAAGCTTTTTCAAAGTTATCGATCATATAAAGTATGTTATAACATGTAACTAATTTAAACTGTGTAGGAAAAGTGATTTATGGTCACGGTTTGGCTTAAGGAAAGGATATTTAATGCTTGTTAAACTCGCATAAATTAAAAGCGAAATATATTAGTTGTGGTATGACACGAGCATTTCCGTGATCGTTAAATATTTTCCTCATGTTTGCATACATTTATTCCTTATGTATATTTATATTGCAATTTATCCGCCTATGTATGTATGTATGTTTGTGTGTGTATGTATGTGTGTGTATGTATGTGTTTCTATATGTATATGTCTATTTGAAATGTGCGTCCATTCACACCATTCATATATTTATCATAGGAAAATGCCAATGCTATGAATTCATTTACTGGAATGAAAACGTTCAGGTTTTGCTTTTGCAGGGATCAAGTTCGTTATTGATTCCGTTAGGTTAAATTTGCGTGTAACCATGTAGTTTGCAAAATGTACAATATTGCGCTGGATTAGTGCTCAATAATTTATTTTATGCCAAAAGTTACAATAAAGGATATGACATGCATTTGATAGAAATGGTCATGTAAGAATACCCCCACCCCCATAACAAGACACCAACACAAACATTCATTAATTTTGACAGATGAAAAGAAATTTTTTTTTTATTTTTATTTTTTTTTTTTTTTTTTTTTAATAGACGACTGACGTATACTTGTCTTGTATTGGATACGCTCTAAACGATTCGTCAAATCTGGAGGTTATGTTAGTTTGACCTATCACGCAATTTGTATATATCATGACAGCATAAATATAAGTTGATGTAAATTTAAGAAAATCGTGCGCTAAGAAATTTTGCGAATTTAGAAAGGATATTCCTATAATGTTGCTGACAAGGATGTAAAATTGTAATGACACGGTGATTTTGAGTGTCGTAAAAAGACAACACAGAATTCTATACAACTCACAAAAGTACCAGATGTATGAACAAGTTTGCATGTATTAGGAGCAGTTACTTCCTGAACTTACTGGCTTTTTGACGTGTCAGTTGATTACTTCTGTGGGAACTATTGAAAGAGTTGTTTACGTCCTAGGTACATACGGCCCCGGGGGACGTGTGTGTGTGAGACTTTACTCGAATGTAAACTCAGTTGAAACATAGAACTATTTCATTTCTATAATTTAAGAAGAAATAATTGTACACCATTCTTCACGGTTTGTCCTACACCGTGTGTAATGCATTTCGGTAGTAAGTTATAGTAATTGGAGCTATCAGTCAATATGGCGGCATTGACATGAAGTATCGTATGTAGACGGGTTGTAATCAGGAAAGTACCAGACGTATGAGTTTGCACTGTAAGCAATTAGACTATTTATCATGTGTCGCATCCACAAATATCAGCGTGATTAAGGTACTTCATCTGAACTCCAGACGACTAACATCCCGTTTCTAATAGCTATATTAGTGTCATTTACTTGGGGAGTAGTAGTTATATGTTAAGTGCATCTAGACCAGCTGATGTCTGAATAATTCATTGCTCAAAATACCAGACGTGGCTTTTATAAATTTTAAGTTACGCATGGACCATTTTTAATTTACCATCAGTATGTATCCATGTATGTATGTATGTATGTATGTATGTATGTATGTATGTATGTATGTATGCACATCTATCTATCACACATACACACATGTTCTTTACTACGTCAAAAACACTAACATAATGGAAATGAATAAATGTACTCGGTGTACAGATTATTGTAATGAGTCTTCTTATGTTTATTTTGTTTTTTCTTCTGAATTTCAGTTTTATCATTCTGTGTAAAAGAAGTCAAGGAGTTTTGAGGTTGACTTTCTAAATATAATTTCTTTTTAATTTTTTTAAGATAAAATTCTCTAACTCATGTACCAAGAATTCTCACTAAACTCTATAGAATCAGCTATATTGCGATACGCTCAATCTGTCCATCCGTCCTTCTTTCTGTTATTCTATCTTTTCTTTAACCCCCCCACCCCCTTTAGGGGATGTACATTAGGCCCAGTGCTTTCTCAAATACGTCGTAATTGGCTGGGCGACTAATGGATACAGCAGCCGTAGCTACACAGTAGTAAATAACGGGCTAGCGACTGAAAAGTGCAGGTTTGAATGATGCCGTCAGATTAGTCCAATCCAACAAAGCAATACACGTTTACTCCGATTGTTTCGGCACTAAATAACAGGCTTGTGTTGCTGTGCCGTTTAACATCAACCCACGTCTTATGGGTTTAATGCCATTTTTTAGCACAGGATATGTAGGGATGCACATGACGGCCAGTATATTTGGTGGAGGAAGAGCTACCGACCTACAGGAACCTACTTGCAAGCTTTATCACATACCCACATTGGCCGAGGTGGGTCTCAAACCCACGCGGCCAGGTGGGGAAAAGAACAATTAAAAGCAAAACAAGCACAAAACGAAACAAAACACATGAACGTCTGTATGACATTTCACAAAACGTGGTCTTTTGCTTATTAAAATATAACACCCATATCCATATCCAGGGATACTAGTTTTAACTGCCTGCCAATAACGTAAAGACACTTCATATTTGAGGCGGAGTTGCTCTGGTTAATTTTTTATATTTTTTTTATCTATTTTTTTTTTTTAAAATGATTTCTTTGTGCATGATGGGGAGGAAGTGTTCAAAGACTTTTTAAAGAGCATGATCATCCGTACCTTAAACATTTCGTTTTCAGCAATAAAAGTTAACAGTGAATGCAAGCAATAGATGACAAGAATTTAGAATCAAACCTCAATATTCAGCACAACTGTATACCATTCGGTGATTGTCTTTTTAATATGCTATTTCATCTATTGAAAAGGGCACTTTATTAGATAAATAACATCATTTTTCATATTATGTGAATTCTAACTTAGGAGTATGAAAATCGTGTACATGGTCGACTGCGATCCCGTCCGGTTTCTTCGTGCAGTTTGAAAGGAATCCATCACATGTTAGCAAACAAAATTTATTTGAATTAATGGGTGGTACTTTCTTGACTTATTGTACCACTTGATAGTGATAATTTTCTTAATAGCCGCATCAACTGATTATCGCTCCGTGTACAGATAAATGGAAAATAGGCGTACGTTGGAAACTTAGTTTTACCTGTTTTACACGTGCTCGTGTTCACCCTATATATAACTGCACATAGATAAATAAGCTAGGTGAGCAGGGAGGTTTAATTCCTTAATTCAGTTAAATCCAGTACAGCTTGTTTTGAAAATTTACAAGTCTAGGTGTTATTCGTACAACAAAAAGTTCTGAAGAGCCATTATTATTTCTCCTCTCTGTATCTTTATCTTTCTTTAGCTAATACTGAAAGAAGTGTTGTGTTAGTACGAAAAAATTCATTTTATAGAAAACAATATAGTCACTTCTTTGTATAGAAACTGTTATCAAACCAAAGCTACGACTATCACAATAAACATATACAGCAATAGTAAGTCATGTCTAAATCATTCAGTATGAAAGCATCCAAACAAACGTTGCTGGTCTGTATTTTCTTATCCGTTTGTTTTAGCCATTAACACGCAGCATTGTAGTCACTTTAATCTGAAACCCGACTAAAATAAGATACCAGCAACTTATCTGGCGGCTACGTCCATATAAAGAAGACGTGCTCATATTTGACACTTATACACATTTCTTTTAAGGACACCTGCCCACAAAGAACACGATTTTATGACCCCCAGTCTGTCCTATATAGACAATTTTATTTTCCATATAAATGATAATGTACTTCAGAAGACCCAACTTTACACTGCAGACTAATTTCGTCTATTTTATGGCTATAACAGAGGTGACACTTCTCAGACCAAACAAATGTTTTAGTTTCATAATTGACAGGAGTATTGACATTTAGGCAGTACACCTGGCTTGAAGTTCAGCAACAAAGATCTTTCCATTGCGCACCTGAGCATAGCGTCCCTTCCATGACATGTGAATCACAACACATGATGACAGTTGTTTTGCACGTGTTGGTCGATTTCGTTGGGGGAACTGACCCGGGGTTGGAGAAAGCCAAAAAGGTTAACCGACCGTATCTGCAGATGGCTTCGAATAAAACAAGAAGGAATATCCATTTTCCTAGTTTCAGCTGGCCTTTTTGTTGCGATTGTTCGTCCAGGTCACAGCATATAGCCTTATGTCACTGAGGAAAGACGTAGAATGTCTGATGAGAGAGACCATTGTTCCGGAGCCCATATGGACTCCACAGATTGGGCACAAGTATTACTATTCTCTAATTAATTACTTGAATTTGGGAAAGACAACGCTATATTGGTCAGTTGGATAAACGGGGGCACCTGCATAGCTATGAGGCGGTCAGCTGCGCCTAGCAGCTGATCTTCGCATAACAAAGCTTTGTTGGTCAGTAATTGACCAATCCTATTAGGTCTCAAGAAGAGATAAACAAAGGTTTAGAGATATCTCAGGTGTACAGTTAATTATTGCAGATGTGCTGTGTCAAGATGTCCAGCTGTGTCAATAGTTCAATTCCACTATATGTAGCTCTTCCTTGAATTGCTTACAGTGTGTCAGTGCTTTAGAGGTATTTTTCATCTTTTTTTAACTTAAAGATTTTGAAATACAATTTACTGGCTCGTTCTCACGTTACCGATCATGACGTTCCTACAGAAACATTAATAATATTTCGCGGTCTTCATATTTTACATCATAAAGCTGTTTAAGAATTGATGTTGTGATGTTTGACAGATACAAATTAGACAGGATTCAAAAAGAGAGAGTACACATGACCTTTTTAAAGTTTCAGTAATTTCTAATCCAGGCATGCAAAGTTCATAAACTAATACGTTTGATCTAGCCATGCAAAATTCATTAATTAATTAACTTTTATATAACTTCCACATAAAGAACATAAGTCTGCACAGAGGGAAAAAGTAGGAGATAATTGCTGCTGCTGATGATGAAGTCGTTGGAACATTAAATTAGCTTTTCATTCAAAAACGAATGTAACTTGTTTTATAAGGCTGAATTTTAACTTGAAAAACTTAATTAAAACATTCTTTTGTGCATTTTGTTTCGGGTATTTTATTGGTCTAACTTCTATATAAAATAAACTAACCTGACTGTTTGGTCAGATTTCCTTTAGGTTTCTATATAATATAAACACTCCTTGATGTTTGGTTATGTTTTATATAATATAGACAAAACTTGATGTTTGGTTATGTTTCTATATAATTATAAAGAAGCCTTGCAATGGTTTGGTTTCTGTAAACCTCGGCTGTTTGGTCAGGTTTCTATAATATGATATAAACAAACCTGATTGCTTGGTCATTTGCTTTAGTATATAATATAAACAAACCATGTCGGTTTGGTCAGATTTCTATACTATATAAGCAAACATGGCTGTTTGGTCAGTTTTCTATATAAGCAAACATGGCTGTTTGGTCAGCTTTCTATGTAAGCAAACATGACTGTTTGGTCAGTTTTAAAATACTGTTTACTGCTCTTAATAGCAAAATCGTGTGGTCAAGTAAAGGATTTAAAATTTATGAATTTATTACGCCAAGCAGCCCCCCCCCATTATCATCATCATCATCATGATTATTATTATTATAATTATTTTATGTATGTATGTATGTATGTATGTATGTATGTATGTATATATATATATATATATATATATATATATATATATATATATATATATATATATATATATATATATATATATGCATATATGCGTGTGTGTGTGTGTGTGTATGTGTGTGTGTTAAGTAGATATGTCCAGACGTCCCAGGTCCAATCAAGTGTTCACGATTTTTTTAAAATATTTTTAAGGTATAATTAATTCTTTTGCAATGCGACATTTAAAAGATATTTTGCGGATTTTCAAAACTGTTAAAATTTTTTGTACTCACGTGAAAGTAAAATAATTATTTGGTATATCAGAAAAGATTATATTTTCTTTAAGCTGTCGAGAACAACATGTGGAACAGAAACCATTCTTGCAATCCGAGTAGTGTGGAGATTTGTCGTCCTGGTTGATGTAAAGGAGGAGTTGGTGGGGTTGGGTTGAGGCGAGCACAGGTTGAGTGAGTGGATGGGCGTAGATCACGCGGATAGATACGGTTGGGACCTCGCACCTGCCACCTGATCAAATAGCTGCCGGACCGTGTTTATCCACTGACTGGTCAGCTGCGAAAATGAATTTAAGCATTTGCTTGTTTGAAAATTATTGCACAATAGATAGCACTGCTTAATTAGAAAAACATCAAAGTAAAGTATTACATACACCCACGGCATGTGTGTGTGTGTGTGGGTGGGTGGGTGTGGGTGGGTGAACTGACCGGTGACATACGTATGAAAGAGGGGTTTGTACTAATTACTTTTATTTTAGTATATGGAGTCACGTGTTAGTGCGGAGTTCAAGAAAGTAAGACAATAGTCACTGAAGTATATATTTAAAGAGAAATAAAGTGACCGCAAAAACAAAACAAAACATTCGTTGAAGTTTGCAAACCCCCGGTGTTTTCCAGTTACCTCAAATTTGACAGGGATCTCTAACAAAACAAACATAAATTAAAATCCAGTCTTTAGATGCTATTTGATTATTACACAGACTTTCAAGCATCAGTTAAAATCCAGTCATTAGATGTTATTTGATTATTATACAGATTTCAGATATAAGTGGTATGGCAGATGATCACATGTTTAAAATTATTACTTCCTTTTGCTGACTTGCGAACAAAACAATCAAGCAAACAAACAAATGCATTTTTGCCTATTTGTCTGATATGGGACGTAGGGCTTGACGATGAAACATTACCACAAATATTTTTTTATAATTTTTTTTTTTACAACCACTCTGGAATGTTTACTAGCTCCGGACTGCTTTCAGTATGCGCGTGTATGCACTCTGTGTGTGCGTTCCGAATCTTGTATCTCGAATATAGATTATGGTATAGTCAGTAGAAAGCAACGTACAAAACTGCATGCATGCATTGCGCAATGCTGGATGCGCACGAGATCAGCCTGACATGCCCCTTCGCCTCTTAACTTCATTGAATATTTCCAGCAATAAATACTACTCCAGTCATTGAAATTTTACTCTAAATCAATACAGCAGACTTTTGGCTTGTCAGTATATTTTTGAGTAAGATTTACTTTAATAACGAAGGCGGCCAGAACGTGAATGCAAATACCAGTTTGTCAGTGGACTAGGCTATCGCGAATATTTCACCGAAAGTTCAAACGGATGTCATTCTTGTCGAGTTATGCATACATACATACATACATACATACATACATACATACATACATACATGCACAGAGAGAGAGAGACAGTTAGACCTGCTTTAACTGATCATAATGGAATGAGCATTTTTGCAGCACTGATACCCTTCTAATTCATGCAGTATTTTCATTTGAAAACTTTGCACTTATTATTAACAGAAACGCAAGAGAAAGGCCCACTTTAAGATTACATTTTCCTCAAATAGTCGAATTTTGACCATAACAAAAAAGAATCGCATGAAAGTCAGAGCAAATCTGAGGAGCCAGCACTTTTAGCGAATGCAACTTGGTTTATAGGCAGTTGTTTCATAGAAAATTATCTGTACTTTTTCAAGCGTCAGTCGAAAGAATTAGAATAAAGAAAGTTACCACAATTTCATTTAGGAAAAGTTGTGATTAACTTATATAACTACAAATTCAAGTTATAACAACACGCGTTCCACTTGTACGCAAACACAATCTATGGGTTGCTCTGAGATCATTAAAGTCGTGATATTAATTTCTACGACTTGTCAATCTATGAGCTGTATACAGGTTCCAGGATCATTACGGACGTGACATAGAAATCTCAGACATGTTAGTTTATAGGTTGTACACAGGAAGGAGGATCATTGCGAATGTGATGTGTGGACCGCCGACATGTTAATCACTGGTTGTACACAGACTGGAGGATCATTGCGAATGTGATGTGGACCTCTGACATGTTAATCCACGGGTTGTACATGTTAACCAGCCTTACTTGGCATCTTCATATCTGATTATTTAAAACCATATTAGGAAATACACCATTACGTCATTAGTTATCTGCCGGACTAATAAGTCATTCTGCAATAACGTGTCTTTTTGGGGGTGGAGGTGGGTACAACTTCAGTACGATTATTTCCTTCCATTGGGTTGTACTATAATTCTAAGGTGTATATAATACATCCAACGAGACATCAATGACCATTCCCTCCGTACACAAACTTTATATTCAAGATCTGAAAAGTTCAACAGTTAACTTGAAAGATGTTTAACTTGCCTTTTCTATTGGTGATTCAGCAAGGACTAACTTGAAGAGAATTTTGTTTTGCTTGCAAGCTAGTACAAGACGTGGACCCCGTTGTCTGCTATGATGGATCAAAAGTACGCGATTGCGAATTTAATTTTTATTTCATTACCGCCAACTTCGTCGAACAATGAGTCTCCTGAACTAACTTGCAGCCTTGCAAAAATATTGGCAAGTTTATGTTATTTCCATCGTTGTCTTCTCCAGATAACGTTATCGTCCAGTTCATCTTAACTTATAATCGATATCTTCTTGTACTCTTATGATTTTCGTTAGTCTTATATACGAATTTTTGTCTCCTCATCTGCAATTTTCTTTACGTTATGAGTTTGTTGACCCTCTGATGCTAAACAGTTTTTTGTCGGGCATAAGACTGGCTTACTTTGAATATTTGTCTTTAAATTGTTAAAGCAAAGATTTTAATTCATAGCATAATTTGTAACAAGGTCAGCCATTTGGACCTCCGGAAAAGACCTTGCTTTAAGCACGCTACGTCATCACCATCTTGTCCGAAAATTCGCAGAGATCATATCTGTTGTTGCGGATACGGTATTAGTCCATGAAAAGTTATATCTATTAGCTTTGCCGTCAGGTGACGCGCGTGCGAGGAAAGGCAGTGATCAAATACACATTGTTTTCTTATTGATATGTGACATTATTTATGATTTTTCCGTTGAGTATGATCTTATTTAACGAAACTTTTGTAAACTGAGAATGAAATATCTGCCTTTTGCAATATCTATAAGCGCGCTTGAGAGATGTCCACACTGAAATCAGAGACGGAAGTTATCAAGTCTCTTTTAGGTTTACGAACTATTGTTACGTGTAAAGAAATGTCTTTATATGTAAACGCATTGCTTAAATATATACTTTAACAACTTAATTATTCCTGTGAATTTTCGGCGAATGTTAAATTGCATATATTTTATTTATAGAATATGACCTTCTCAGTCCTACCTTCCGTTACGATAGCAGACTAAAATCGTTTCCAAATTACAAGCGAGCCTATCGATAAAGAAGCGTGTTGACGAGTTATCAGATGCGGAGGCATGACGTGAATATTTGGTTACTGAGACGTGATCTAGTTTAGCTTATGGGAACCCTTATATCATACATGGATTATAGAAAAACGCTGAACCAAAATAACCTCGATAAATATAATTGATTTTGCTTAAATCTGAACATTTGCTATTTGTTGAATTGAAATAATAAGTATAAAAATGTTCAGATCGTTTTTTCCTAAGCAGATAAGGGCGTAGAGCAAAATTAAGAATTATCAAAACCTATGAGCCATGTTACTACTTCCGGGCTCAATTCCTTTCTAATATGCTGAGACATATGCAGCCCAGGTCAATCGAAAATCATGTTCAGCATTTTAATATAATAAGTAATTACTATTAAAAGTCATACACTGTCTATAAAATTTGCATCTCAACACTTGCTACAAAGTAGAATTGAAACAGAGTATGGTTTAGGTAAAGGATATCCGATTACAAAGGCGAGCAGACAACGTGTGCGGATTGTTCTTCATATGAATTTTTCTTGACAGTTGAAGATATCCCGAATGATAATCCAGAGGATCTGATTTTTTTTTTCTCTCACAAATTTGAAGTTAAGTTGTCAAACTTGACATTTCTTTCAGTCCCTGCAAGTGCAATCTATTTATTTTACATTTCTATGGTTATGGATAATACATCAAGCTGAGAGGCGTATTGAAGATAAATGCCATGCAAATGTTAGGAACCTTGATTTTGTACTATTCTGCGTAATTCTTTAGTGATTGTTTTGCATATGCGGATTGAATTCCATAACTGTACACACAAAAAGGATTTTTGCAAACATCTCTGTGGTCATCTTGTCAGAGGAGTAACTTCTGTTCAGCTCCATTGATGGATGGTCATGCATTGCCAATATACACGTTTTTGTCCATTTACATTCTTCTCTTCTGGTCGAAACTAATTTTTATCACAGAAACTGGTTTTCATACGGGGCCAAAATGCAAACATTCCTTCTCTGATTTTCAAAATGTATGTATTGTCCACAATTATAGATAACAGTTTCTTGAAATATGAACTCAAGATCTATACCAGTGACGAAGCTGCTGGAAAATAATTTCCTTTTATGATGTCAAAGTGATGTTTGGAGCGGATGGGAGAATAACAAATGCTTCAGTTATATTGGAAAATTGACAAAGGAGACACACAAGAGAAATGCAGGTGCGCTATGCGGCTGGGAGAAAGGAAATAACGCCGGTCGACTACTCTCGAGAGCCATTCGTTGGGTGGAAATTGAAATCGGGGTCACATGTCAGAATTGGCAAAGCTGAATGTCCGTCACCGGTTACGCGCGTGCCGAAAATGTTTCGTCCACAACGCTGATGGTACTACTGTGCCAGTCCGGAAAGAGAATTCGAAACAAAGGAACTTTTGCTTCGTGGATCGAAAACTTCTTCTAATCAAAGGACATAACGTTAATCTAAATGGCATCGATTCAGATAATAAACGTGTTTGATTCAAGTTCTAGCTTTAATTGCGTCTAGTCTCTGTCATTCAAACCAAGACAAAAGCGTAATAATGACAATCGACTTCCATGTGTTCTGTGAAGTTTTGTTTTGCATCTAACATCGCAAAATCACTCTCACTGCCGTGCAACTGTTACGAACGCTGTATTTAAAAGATTTTACAGCACATCTGTTATGAATGCTGTATTTATAGAATTTTGCAGCGCAACTGTTGCGAATTTGTATTTACACGATTTTACACTGCATTTGTTACGAATGTTGTACTTAAACGATTTTACAACGTAATTTGAAGAAAGATATTCGAATACTAATAAAACAAAGTGGTCATGGGGCTTAGAATGAAAACAAAAGATAGATCAGAATAAACGAAAGAGAGGCCTGGTAATGGGCAAGTCATTTGCTTTCACCACTCGAAATTAATATACATATTCGCAGGTTTTTCTGCCATCCTAAAGCCTTTGGCTGACGAAGATTTAAGTAAACTGAATATTTTTTTAATTTCGCTCTCATTTTCCAAATCACATTATTCTCATGATTGCTGGGCTTTTACTGTACCCTTTATATATACGAGTGACAGTAGAGTCAATTTACATTCTGAAATATGAAGATATGGAGAGCTTGATGGGTGCTCATTTAAAAAAAAATAAACATCCAGTTGAATAATTTCTGTATTTTGTTAAATATGACGAAATGTGACGAACACGTGCAAGTTTCTTTTATCACATGGCGAAGACGATCAATTTTACTACAAAACAAGCACACGCGCGCGCAGACTTACACACACACACACACACACACACACACACACACACACACACACACACACACACACACACACAATTTGGCATAATGAAATTACTTTAAATACAGTTAGATGCCTCGGACTTGTTGCTTCAGTCTGCTCCCCAAGTGGCTCTCCTGCCTCTCTGGAAACGCCATTACCGTCAGATATTGATATCTGCAAGTGTTTTGCAGATGTGCCCACTCTTTTCAGTGAGTTCGCAAAAAGGTACGGGCGAAGAAAAATTCAAGAGACAACATCTGTAACCCTTTTATTGCTTTCTTTTCATATATTTTTACAAAATGTAAACGCGTAAATTGCTGAAAAGACAGCTCAAAACGAGGCTGTCCTGGGATCAAACGGTCTGTGCAGGCAGCGGGGTTATGTTTATAACTATCAAGTGAGCAGATCGATTGCGCTTTTTAAAACCATTACGTCATATTTGATATCATGAGGTGATACTAAACAAGTGTTAAAAACAAAAATATGACATGAGATTTTAGAAAAGCATTTTTTGTTCAGTAACTGCTTGGAAAAGTTGTATAATCATGAGTTGTTATGAGATATCAGCTAGTATCACGAGACTTGGAGCGTCGTTTGTGACCCACTAATGCCAAGTACTTACAATAGACGAGACAACTTTTCCGCTAAACGTATTATATTGATTATTCTTTTATTACATGTCTTATTTTTATTAAGAAATGGAACTACTTATTTAGCGCAAGACGGTTATGAATAAAAAGATGCCGCATAACGCATATGGATATGCTGCCCTATTTCTGGATATATAAAATGTACATCGTCATGCATATGTTTTCCTTGTATTTACTCAGTGCCAGTTATCCGAATCCTTCTTCATGTTCAAAAATGTTGTTGATGCAAGTAGTTAAGAGCCTTGCTGCTGTTCATTAGTTGTATCTACTAAAACAATTCACGTATTTCATTATTCGGACTGGATGCAGACGATGTGAATCTCAAAGATGATCTTCTTACCTCCACTTGAAAGTTGGTGGGTAGTTCAGTATGTATTTAAATGTTGGCGAAAATATAGCTGGACTTTTGTTGCCATACGAATTTTGAACCTATGCATAATTATTTAAATATTATACACTACATTCAGTCTTATAACTAATGTTGACCTCTAGATAATTGGGGAAGGGTCTAAGTCAAAAAGCATTCCAGATGTTTTGGTGATACGGAATTAGAAAACGCGACATATGCATGTGAATAATGGAGTTATTTATCATGCACAGGTAAATAATACGAAACGTCTTATCAATTGGGTTAAAACATCATATCAATGAGTTTAAAACGTCATATCGATGAGTTACAACCATCGACTTTGCTCGTAACGGTATACCAGTTTGATGTGTTGATCCACTTGCATGACCACAAGGGCACTGTCAGCATCGGAAGAAGAACAATCACCAACCATCGCTTCGCAGATGATATTGATGATTTAGCAGGACAGTGCAGAAATGAAGGTCAGTGGACAGAAGCTGGAAAGAGTCACAAGCTTCAAGTGCTTGGGATCAATTATCACAGATGAGGACTCCAAACCAGAACTACTTTGCAGGACTGCCCAGACAACAGCAGCAATAACAAGGTCGAGATCAGTATGGAAAGATACCAACATTGCTTTTGGTTCCAAAATAAGGCTGATGCGCTCGACTGTCATATCCATCTTTCTGTATGCTTGTGAAACATGGACGCTCACATCAGACCTACAAAGAAGGATTCAAACATTCGAAATGAGATGCTACCGCAAGACTTTGGGTATCTCATACATTGACCATGTAATCGACGAAGAAGTCCACAACAGGATCCAACGAGCCATCGGATCCTATGAAGACCTCTTGACCACTGTAAAAAAGCGCAAACTGAAGTGGTACGGTTATGTCTCAAGACCATCTGGACTGGCAAAAACAATATTGTAAGGCACAGTGCGAGGGTGCAGAAGAAGAGGCAGACATAAAAAGAGGTGGGAAGACAACATTAGGGAGTGGACAGGCATGGGATTTGGAGATTTCCAAAGGGTAGTAGAGAACAGGGAAAGATGGAGAGAATTGGTTGTAAAGCCAGCTGTGGTACCCCAACGACCTCTTAGGTTAAGGGATTGATGATGATGATGATGATGATGATGAATATAACATTCACAGTTTTCTATGAAGATTACATTGTGGAACAGTTTATTACCATTTTACTGAGGAAGCGTTTCTTCAAACGTTCTTTGCAAGTGCATTCTACATTAATATTAATGACAAAACGAATACAATCGTCTTTGCACATATTCTCTAGGAGAATTCGTGTCGTTCATCATTTGAATGGTTGAAGATGTTTCCAAAACATTCTTTATATTATTGAAACGAGGTGAAAAATCACTTACCAAAGTTCATTGAAACTATATAAGCGAAGGAATAAAAGAACTTTTTGGGAGAAAAGTGGTATAGTATTGTTTGTATCACAAACTGGCAGGTTGAACATGCACGTTTCCTTCAACTGGGTATACTTTTTTTTTTATCTATATCTTACTTGTCGATTGGAGCAATTCAATGCTGACCCCTGTTACAGAAATAACTGATCACAGCAAAATACTACCTTTTGGCATTAAATAAAGTCACACGCCAGAATTAAACAAAAACTCTCCATTCAGCGTTGGGTAAAGTAAGTGTACATATGGTTTTACCATGCATTATTATCGATTATCTACTGTAGGAATGAAAAGGGAAACGAAATATATGATGCTAAAAACAGTCAGTGCTAAAGAAGGGTTCCTACATATTCAAGGACACATTCAAGATATCCCTTCTCTATGGAAAGGTTGTAGAATGTGACATGAAACCAAAATAGCATGGCCCATCCACAAACCAAACCAAAGTTAGTAATGCAAAGCCATCACTTAAACATCCATCCCTCCGAGGCTGATTACGAAGGACACAATGTACTAGTTTTACGTCTTCCTCCGCCTTCAGATATCGATGATAATGTACATAATTATTACTTTGAACCATGTTTTCCATAAAGAATGAAATGAATCATTTGGATATCAGAGATGGTTTGTCATAGTTAGCATTCGGAACAGTCTCCTTTTGTATTGTTCTACATACCTATCGCATTAACGATATTTGTAGGCTTGAAGGACGGTTTCTGTTTTAAATTTATTTTCATAACTGATTTCAGGTATTTATGCTCAGAGAATTTAGTAACTATGGAGACAATATCTCATATTCTATCATAAGGAAACCAGGATCCGCGAGGACACATGGGAGATGATAGGCGGTCTGATATTTAGTATATTCACTGCAGTTACTTTGAAGCAATTGCTACTGTGACGACGACTGGTAATAGGACTCCATCACTTTGAACTCAGTAGATGATTACCTTTTAACCTATATTAGAGGACTGCTTTCGATTGTCAAAGTAGCCACTTGGAACTTATCATTCCCAATCGGAACGTCGCCGGCCTTTTCCATCACATGCTAAAAAAGGACATCGTCTCAATCATAGAGTCGACGTCATTCGACTCGCAGAAAGAGACCAGGATGTTATCATTCTCTATTTTAAAAAATCCACGGCTTTTCTACCTATGCGAAGCACATTATATATTATATACGTATACAGTGTAATTAGTTTATTTTCATTTTAGTAGGATTTAGGGAATTAATCATAGATATTGTGGTTGCTGTTATTGCTGTTGTTTCTTTTTTTTGTTTGTAAAAAGTCCGACAAGTTCTGATTAGACTCATAA